>WBZZ01004232.1:232500-235000 GCA_019918135.1 Paulinella micropora | reverse complement strand
GTGTGTTTCTGTCGTTTCCCTTTTGTTTGTCCCTTTCTGTTTCTGATTTCACTTTCTCTGTTTCTCCTTTCGCTCTTTTGCTCCTGCCTTTCTTCACTCCCTTGAGCCTTCGGTCCCTCTTGTTTTTATTTTCTAATACTTATGTTCGCGTTCTTCCCCTTTCCTTTCATCCTTACTCAAGGCAACTGTTCTTCGTGGGAGAAAAAAAAATCGGAACTCGACGTTTCAAATGACTACCATAAGCTTACCTGTCACCTATTACTGTGGACATTCAAGTGGCAAAACATTCAAACTTTGACCTCATCTTTCTCAATCAATATTTGAGATATGGAAATGCAGCGCGCACAGTTGGAAAGCTCTTGTACTAAGCTTTCCAATGCTGGCTTCAGATTTGTCGTATCACTCAGTAGATTGATGGAGAACGATGAGATCAAAGTTTGATAGTTTGCCACTTGAATGTCCACAGCAGTACCATATTACCGGTACCGGGTACCGGTTGATTTTTTATCAAGTTTTACGCAAACACTTTTTATAAAATACAATGCGACTATTACTGTATTCATTGAATAAGTGGGAAGCTGAAGAGATAAAATTTTATTAATATTAATATTAATCACTGAGGTCGAGTCAGAATTGCTGTCAATCAGTTCATGATATTATATAATATCATCTCTGGATCAGAATTGCTGACAATTTAGTTTACCATAACTCATGCCACCGATTATATCAATCATAACATGGCGTTCAGCAATTCCGATTGGATGATATAGCGGCTCGGACTCGGAGCTGATTTTCGACGATTCCGGTAGTATATATTAATACCATGCCACACTGCCAAGTCGGATGTATTAATATTAAATTATAAAACACGAACGCGCCATGTGTTATTAATATGCTTCCACTTAATCAGTCTGAGTCTCATTCCTACGAGTGGCAAGTTTTCATCAAAACACTGATTACGTAAAAAATATTATTAATAATACAATACATTCACAGGTGACGGTAACTTGAAAGTGGCAAAGCGACTCATGATCCTAGTCTGATCTCGCCGGTCATCGTTCCCCACAGTGTGATTGGACGAGAGTCGTCGTCCAGGCGAAAATAACATGCACGGGGCCTTGTCGGCGTTGGTGTTAATATTATATTAATACATCTGGATAAACCTTAATCCCAATGCTAAAGCCATCGTTCAAAGCTCAGGACAAGAGCTTTCAAGGGAAGTGACCGGCGTTTTTTCAACCACCAATCACTCAGTTTTACCGGTAATGATAGAATACTTGCCACTAGACGGTAGTGGGAAGCGTAAGAGTTCGGCGTTTTTAATGTGAGATCTCACCTCTGACCGGTTGTCGCGAATGATGATTTAGCGCGGTGGGTGGATCTGTACGAAAATTATTATGTTTGTGTCTGTATACATATATAGTTACGTATTGTGTATGTATGCACATGAAAGCTTGCTTTCTTAATTGTATCTTCAAATATAGATGGTGAAACATGACTCCACTTGGATCATTTAGCCAAGTAAACGCTGTCAGTAGTAGGGGAACACAGGAGATAACTTTTACTAGTTACTTACAAAGGGCAGAATCATTGACCTAAGTATCTATCTATCTACCTACCTACCTACCTGTCTACCTACCAATCTACCTACCTACCTCTATCTATCTATCTATCTATCTATCTATCTATCTATCTACCTACCTACCTACCTACCTACCTGCCTGCCTCTCTCTCTCTCTCTCTCTCTCTCTCTCTCTCTCTCTCTCTTTCCATCTATCTATCTACCTATACTTGTAATTATAATTTTACTTATACTAAAACTTATACATATACATATACTCATACTCATACTTAAACCTACGCTTACACAGATACCTATGCATATAATATTACTTATCATGGCTCGACTTCCACGCATTCGATCGACTGTGTGCGGCCATACACCCCGAACCAAGGCAGGAGCGTCCCGGGCTGGTGGTCTGCGGGGATGGTCAAGTCAGCTTGCGGGATCGCCTCACCGTTCAAGGAAAACTTGAGCACTCCGCCCAGGTTCGAGCTTGTGTTGCTGTCCTTGCCGTGTTCCGGCAGCCAGTCCATGCACATCTCCAGCGTGACGCCGGGCCGCTTGATGTCCTCCGTGTTGCAGGTGATGGAGGTGGATGCCCCCCGCGTCCTCACCTGCGCCGCACGTGCAGACCAAACAGCAACAGTTAAAATGCACGCAAATCCAACGAAATCTTTGCCGATATTTTTACCGAATCCTGTCAGATACGAGAGAAACAGTGATTTCTCCATGACTGCTTTATTGTTTCCACCGCATCAAAAATCAGTGAAAAATAAGACATTTGGTCCCGGCCGGAGCAGGGTGGTCACTTGACTGTGAAAAGCTGTGGCCCATTGTGCTAGCCATTGAATTTTTTCAGGCCACGGCTGTCACAATTGTGATCACGTGGCCATGGACTTGTGACCTTCCCAACCTTTTGCGTGGCCATGGTCACTT
>WBZZ01004232.1:135000-187500 GCA_019918135.1 Paulinella micropora | reverse complement strand
CAAAGAGTTGCACAACTTTGGCTGACTGTGTGCTGCCCGGCGTAGGGTTTTACGCGGAAAAGGAGAGCCCCAAGAAGAAACGTTGGCTGGCGCGCATACCGTTCTTCGCACCCTACCGGCGGGGTGGAGAAAAATTCTTTCCCCGAGTTACTCCTGAAAATCTAGAGAAGGCCTATTTAGGTAAACTGGTGCGAATACCCTCTACTTCCTCTTCCTCTGCTCCTTCCTCTTCTTCCTCTTCCTCTTCTTCATCCTCTTCTTCCGCTCCTTCTTCCGGATCCTCCTCTTCCCCTTCTTCATCCTCTTCTTCCTCATCCTCTTCTTCCTCATCCTCTTCTTCCTCATCCTCTTCCTCATCCTCTTCTTCATCCTCTTCCTCATCCTCTTCTGCTCCTTTCTCTTCCTCTGCTCCTTTCTCTTCCTCTGCTCCTTTCTCTTCCTCTGCTCCTTTCTCTTCCTCTGCTCCTTCCTCTGCTCCTTCCTCTGCTCCTTCCTCTGCTCCTTCCTCTGCTCCTTTCTCTTCCTCTGCTCCTTTCTCTGCTCCTTCCTCTTCTTCCGCTCCTTCTGCTCCTTTCTCTGCTCCTTTCTCTTTTGATCGGTAAGGAAGAAGAAAAACAGAAAGGAGCCCCCACACACCGCAAAAAAAGGAAACCCGTCGTTTTAATAAAAATATTAGTAGCATTTCTTTTTTTTGTGTCATAGGCAAAGAAAAAAAAAGGAAAGCCCTCCCCCCCTCCCCCCGGGGAGAGGAGAAAAGTCGGGCATGGTGATAAATTGTCAAGAACGCGCTGGTGGTGCTGAGGATGGGCCGTGGTCTCACCAAGTGGTCAGGCTGTAGAAGGCCCAGACGGACAGACCACAGCGCCCGCCGTGGGACAGCAATAAATAAATGAGATCTTTGATATGTCTACGCCCGTCGGAGGGCGGGCGTAAAGCGCTAAAAACCAAAAGTTCTGCAACGCGATGGTCATCAACACAAGCCTTCGTTCGTCTTCGTCTGATCCCTGGGCGTTCAAGATTAAATTCCTGGCCTCCTCCACCCTCCCACTGTCAGAAGTTTGCCGCCGCCTGAGCAAGCAGCAGAGCGCTCCGTGGTGTGGCAGCCGATGTTCGAGCACTTGGAAATCTCAGACAAACGCCATCGGTATGATGCTGCTCAGGAAGATAGACAGCTGGCAGAGCCCGATGCTGATAATAAGCGCGCCAACCCCGCGTTCTCCGGCTTGGAATAACAGCAGCACCAGCAGCAACGGAGCGCAGAACGCCGCCTCTATCCATCTGTAAACCTGAAAGCCCTCCCAGCGGGGCAGCAAGGCGTGCGCTACCAACACACACAGCCCCGCCAGGCTCATGATTTGCAGCGCTATTGACAAGACCAGGACGCTAGTATCCGCGTGCTTTCTGCGGGCTATTTCCCAACCCAAGATCGACGCGTGCGCTACCAAAGCTAGGACCGCGAAACTGACAAGCACTGGCTGTACCTTGAGTCCACGACAGCGGCACATAGCTTCTTTCAACTGTGTGATGATCTTCTTCCCTTCTACCCCCACCCACTTCTACTCCCCTCCTCCCCTTGTCTTCTTTTTTTCTCTGGTGGGGGGGGGAGGCACACTCGCACGAAGAGGCGGGAGAGCGGAGCACGAGGGGAAAAGGGTACAGACAAAAAGAGCCAGCAAAGATTGACAGGTAAAAAAAAAGTGGGGAGATGGGAAAGGTATGCACAAGGGGGGGGGGGGGGGGGGAAAGGCGAGAGGAAAAAGTTTGAACGCGAGTGATTTTTACTGATTTTTTCTTTATCAAGTCCCCCTTTGGTGGGGAGGGGTTTTGTTTTCCTTTGCATATCGCGGGTTTTTCCAGTCATCGGTTTTTTTTTTCTCTGCCTCCCCCCCTCTTGCATCTGACAATTCTATTTAAGCCACCCCCCACCCGCCGTCTCCGCTACCTCTCCATCTTTCTGTACCTTTCCCTCCCCCCCTCCCAAGAAAAAAGAGGGGGAAGAAAATGGGAGCGGGGGGAGGAAGGGAGACGGCGGGAAGGAGACGGCGGGAAAGTTCGGAATATAGCTTCCACGCAAAAGGAATATACCTTGAGAACAAAAGGTGGTGTCAGTTCTCTCTGTTGCTTTTTTTTGGGGAGGGGGGAGGGGGTCTGGTTTGGTTTTATGTCTATATATAAACATTGTGACAGCAGGCGTAGGGGCCGGCGCGGAGGTTTTGCGGAAGGGAGAGGTGAGACGGCGGGTGGGAGGGGGAACGCGTAAGGAAAGGGTGGTGGAAGGTCGGTCGTATTTACGAAAGGACAAAAGCCACCCGTGTGTGCCTCCGCCAAGCCAGACCTCCCGCGCCCCGTTGGGAGGGGTGCAGCCGTTTCTGCAACCCCCTTACCCCCCGGCTGGCACAATTTTTTTTTTTTTTTTACTGCAGAAACGGCTCCCCCCCCCTCCCCCCGTCCTTTGCCCAGCCCTCATTCTAGTACTTTGTCTAACTGGGCAGGTCTGTTTGAACAGCGCGTCCTCGGCCCCTGCTCTTTCCCGCCTTTTTCGCCGTCATTCTCCTCCTCTAGCGGCAACAGAAATTGGATAGCCAGGTGGTTCTTTTCTAAGTCTAACCAGGTATTAACATTGCTGGCCTTGAAAGCGGTCAGGAATCGGGCACAGCTCTCCATGACCCCGGCGGCACGCGCGCCGCCCACTACGCAGACAGAGCTAATCACGATGCAGGCGCTCCTGTTGCAGCATTCGGGAAGGACCGAATCCATCAGCACAACCTTCACGGACGGGCGCTGTGCTTCCCAAACTCTTTTTTGTGCCTCGCCGTCCTGTACATCCTTTTGCAGATGAATGGCTACGCAGGCAAACATAGCTAAGCGTTCTAGGACGAGTCTGAAACGTTCGGGTATGTCGACCTCCACTGCTTGGTCCGGCTTAAAGAATTCCCAGACATTGCCTTCTGCTCGGAATTTACGTACTAGGGCGTACACAAAATCTGATACCGGAGGAGTGATCTCTGCCCAAGGAAACTCGTGTGGTGGTAGCAACTGCTCGCTCTGGGGCGGGGGCTCGACCGATATCTCTAGATGGGGCTGGTTGAGCAGCCGGTGTTTTTGTGCCTTGGTAGTAGCTTCTCGCAAGGTAATGCTGTACCTGCCCCCGTCCGCAAGCTGTGCCAGCACTTCTGCGCTCAGCCTCCCAGGCCCGAAAACTAAAAACCCGGCGTTTGCGCCCTGGTCTATCAAGAGGGCCCCGCCCTTTCTGCAGTTGTACAAGATATGGCCTAATGACGCAGGAAAGTCGGCGGCTAGGTTACTTAGGTTTCCACCTGTGTTTCCGAAGAGCAAGGGCACACGATCCACCAGGAACGAGCGCAGAATGTCTTGATCTCTCGAGTGCGCCACTGCACGCCCGTGCCGACCACGCTGGTAAGGATGAAACCGTGAAGACTGCAAGCGTAGAGTGGCCATGAAACTAAACAAATTACAATTTGTCTTTCTTTTTAAGCTTCGGTACAACGGTGTACGCAGGAGAGAGAAGGGGGGGGGGGGGAGTGAAGGAGACCGCAAGCACGGGAAAAAGGGGTAGTAGGGACGGACAGAAAGAGGATTAAAGATTGGTGGAAAGCAGGGGGAGGGGGGCAGGAGGCGGGCTTTGAAATGTTCGGACAGTGAGAGTCGGGGAGGGGGGGGGGAGGCGAGGCTTTGAAATGTTTGGACAGTGAGGGAGGGGAGCGGTGGGTGGGGGGATGGGGGATGGGATGGGGGGTCGCGGCGCGTATGGAGCAGGGCGGGCTTTTTATTATTTCTTTTTGCAGGACGCTGCGCCCCCGCCCCCCCCCCCCCCCCCGCCCAAGTATTCAAAAGGCTGGGCCTCGGCAGGCGGGGGGGGGGGGGGGGGGAAGGGTGGGAGGGAGGCCAAAAAATGGGGAGGGGCAAGAGATTGAATGGGGGGGGGGGGGGGGGGGGGAAGGGTCCCCCCCCCCCTCCCCCATCCTTCCCTCTCCCCCCCCCCCCCACACACACACACGGACTCTCTCTCTCTTTCTCTTTTCCCAGTTCCCTCCCCATCCCCCCCCCCCTCCTCCCCCTTTTTTTCTTTGCTCGGGTTGGTGACATGGGTTACGCAGAGACAGGGAGGAGGGAAAGAACAACAAACGGAAGGTCGAGCAAGGACGAGCAAGGTCAGAGATTTTTCTTTTTAACAATCCCCCAAAAAAACCGAAAAGATTACGGGGGAGGGGGGGGGGGGGAGGAAAGCAGGAGAGGGTGGAGGTGTAAGGGAGGGGGGAAGAAAGCAGGAGAGGGTGGAGGGGTAAGGGAGGGGGGGGGCAGGCACTGCGAGGGATGAAGAGCCGCAAGAAAGGGGACTGCGTTCTTTCCTCTCTTTTCCCCCCTATGCGCACAAGGACGACGCAAAAAAGGAACGGAGGACTTTTGCTAGGCTGAAAAGAAAAAGACCTCCCCCCCTTTCCCCTCACTTATGTTTTCTTGACTTATTTGGTTTGTATCTGGTACGTTTGGTGTGGCGGGCAAAGCTTGGGAAGGAAGGGGGGGGCAGGGAAGATCGACAAAGAGGAAGAAAAAACATATGTCTTGTTTTTTTAAGGAAGGACCTAGCTTTCGGGGCGGGGGGGGGGGGGGATCGGAGGAAATGTGCAGAGAGGGGGAGGGAGGAGGAGGGGGGGGGGGGGGAGGAAGACGAGGACAAGCGATTTTCCCCAATTTTTTTCGGGGGGACTCTGAAACCCGGTCCTCCCACCCCAACAAAAAAAAAAAAAAAAAAAAAAAAAAAAAAAAAAAAAAAACCCAAAAAAAAAAAAAAAAAAAAAAAAAAAAAAAAAAAAACATACACACACAAAAGAGGCAGAAATAACATGAAAACCCTTGACGGCGATTGGCGGAATGATGACGAACGGACGCACAAAAAACGCCGCGTCAAGTTTGAACCATGGACCCAGGACGAAGAAGGACCGGAAATCTCGTCCGACGGGCCCGTGGTTAAGATGCTAGCGAGCTTTAATCGGGCTATGAGCTCACTCAGACCGATCACCCTCGCCAAGGCGTCGACGCGAGCGCTGCTGTCGGACAACGACCCGATGGACTTCATTACACAGAGCTTGTGGAATAGTTTTGACGGCGGCCACTTTACCATGAACCAGATGTTCATGAACATGCTCGTTGTTTCGCGGCCCGAACTCTTGAGTGCGATCTCCATGATCACCTGGGACGATTTTCTCGAGAAGTACAAGACGGTGAAACGACACGGGGACAGGGTTACTATGGTGGAATGGCAGTTCAACCCCAAGGCGCTAAACCCCAAGAGCCACCGTGTGCCCGGGGTGCTGCTAGAAACCAGCAGGTCGACCAAGACACAGACCATCCAGCACTACGGTGTGGGCTTTGTCATGCCTTCGGACTGGCCCATGGACAAGACCAAGGTGGTGGTGTACGAAGAATCGCTGCGGGCCGTGAGCATGTCGGTGGTGCTGTCGCTCAACTACAACCTAGTGAACAAGCTCGTGGAGGAGTCCGTCAGGCGCCTGGTAGAGACCGACTACAAATTGCCGCTCATCAACGCGCGCGACCTAGCGACGCTGCTGGAGCAGAGGAACGCGCACATCTTTGGAACAAGGACGGCGTGGGCATCAACGGCATCGAGGTCAAGGCCATAGGCCTGCTCAGAAACCAGGGCAAGGAGCCGGACATGGTGCTCCTGACGAACGAGGTCTACCGCTTTGCCAACACCATCAAGGCGGAGAGCAGAATCCTGCCGATGTTCGGGCAGGACGAACCCAAGGTCAAGCCCCGACCGAACCAAGGAGAAGCTCGTGATGTTCCGGACCCAGCAGGGGCTGGACGCCATCCCTTCGCGTAGCTACCAGGTGGGCAGGCGCGAGCCGCACGACCCCACGACGACCCCGTGCATCATCTCAGAACGCTTCCAGATGCTGCCGGACGGCAATATGAGCAACAGAGACTTTGAACGCTACGAGAGCTCACAGCGCACGATCGGCATAGTGGACGGCGACCAGGGGGAGATACATTATTTGACCCTCAAGGCCGTCCTGCAACACTCCGGCCTGTTCGGCGGCGATGATGGCGGCGGCGGCCCCGGGGCCTTGGGCCAGAAGTTATTCAAGGCGATTTCGAAATACGAAAACCCTACTCTGTACCAATTGTACGACGGGGCGGGGCTTCTCAGTGTGCTGTCCTACTTGCTGAGCCAGAGGCCTGACCTTGCCGAACAGCCGTTGCCGCGCTCGGCGGCGCCAGCTGGCGGCGACGGCGGTGGCGGTGGTGGCGGTGGTGGCGACGACGACAGCGACGACGACGGCTTGGCCACCGGGGTCGGTCCTGCGACTGGTGGCGGTGGGTTCGACCTAGATTACATTGCATCATTCAACATATTTGCGCCGGACCCGTCTTCCGGTATCCCTGCAACCAATTTGCTTGGTATCCAGGACTGGGCCAGAAGGTTTATCAGCGGCGGAACAGCAATTCAAGGCTTGAAAGATGATGAACTTCTAGAGAGTGTCCAGCAGAGCGATCAAAGACAGAAGAAGCTGCGAAATATGCTCAGGGCGCTGTTTTCCAAGGGCAAACCTAGCGACGCACAGTTATACGCTTGGTTCGTACAATCGCTGTCGCAGTATGGCCCAGACGCTGCTGCGCTCGCGTCAGGTGGCTCTGCAGCGCTTGGCGCAATTGAGGCGCCAACTAGGCAAGAATGCAAACAGCAGATCGTGGCATTTTTGAACACCGCCGACCACTTCTACCAAACGCTAATACCGCAGGTGGAAGCGTTTCTCGACGACACACATTCGAACGAAGGAACGGCCATTGCCTGCATGTGGCTATACTACGATTCTGAAACGAAGAAAACCACGAGCGACCACATCAACGAATTTAGTCTGCGCGCGAGCCTCCTGCGCGCTCTGACACAATTGTGCACCGAGAAAACAAAAAAATTAGACGACGATATAAAGGCGGCAATCGGTTGGTGCAGTGAATCAAAGGACGCTGGTGTGGAACGGAAGGTGCTTGGCCAGCATTTGCTTGAGAGGTTCAGCCCCGCCTTGGCGCAAGAAAAGTCCGTCTCCGCTAGCTACATACAGCAGCTCGTGCGCGCAGCACTTGGGCAACACGCTCGGTCCGTCGGCACGCCGCCACTGGACGGCACGCCGCCCAAAACGCCGCCGGGCGGCCCAAGCCAACAACGTTTCTTGGACTGGCTGCGAACAAGCAAGGCTATGCGCTCGAACCTGGAGTGGCTGATCGACTATAACCTGGCCTTCCCGCTCGGCTTTATGCTCTTCCGGCCCGCCGTCAAGTTCATCGGCGGCTCGGCGCTGTTCATGCGCAAGGGGCAGGGCAGCGCGCACGTGGTCGTCAAGGACTCGGACGTGATCTTTGCCAACGACCCCGACTCTTTCCAGACCAGCGTGCAGGTGCGCTTCAAGGCGGGCACCATCGTCATGGACCGCCGCACGCTGCGGATAGAGCCCAACATCGTCTCGGTCCGCTACGAGCACGGGGCGGGCGTCAAGCTGGCTACCGTGCCCAAGCAACTCAACGGCAGCGACCCGCGCCCCGGCCAGGACTGGGACATCGTCGTCGTGCCCGTGCCGTATACGTACGTGCCCAAGTCTTGGTTCAGCTCCATGACGGACAAAATCACCCCGGAGCTGGTGGGGGAACGGCCCGAGCCCGATCCGTCCGCCCCGATGTGCGAGCTGGTGCTGACGGCGCTCAAATACAAGGTGTCGGACCTCACCAACGCGCAGCCGCTAATGTTTAGCGAAGAGGGTGTCTTCAAGCCGCTTGAGATCGAGCAGTCCATTTGCTGCCGCGGCGCGCAGCTGACCTACAGCCGCATACACGGCAGGCTGCACGACGCGGCGGTCGGCCGGACCGCGCTCGGCCCCCGCGCGGACCCCCACGCCTTCATGCAGCTCAAGGGCGCGGGCGCCGAGTACGCGGGGACGGGCGTGCAGGGCTCCACGTTCTTGGGCCCCTTGTTGGGCCCGCAGCCGCACGACTTGTAAACAGAGAGAAAAACAAAAACAACGAGAAAAAAACAAAACAAACAAACAACAACAACAACAAAAAAAACAAACAAACAAACAACAACAACAAAAACCAAAACAAACAAACAACGAGAGAGAAAGAAAAAACCAAAACAAACAAACAACAACAAAGAGAAAAAGAAAAGTCTCCTACAAATCCGCCCCCTCTTCCCCCCCCCCCCCCCCGCATCGCACACCCCCCGCATCGCACACACGAGATTTTTCTTTTTGGCCTATATCAAAAGGTTAAATTTTTCTTTAAAAAAAGTTTTTTAATCGATTGTCCTACCTCTGAGCACCGGACGACGCGTTTGGTCCGAGGGGGGGGGGGGGTGGCTTTCACCTGTACCGACGAGAATTCGGAGCTGTTCAGCAACTACCTTAACAAAACAAAACCAAACAAGAAACAAACACACCCCTAGCCCGGCAGTGTAGACGCCGTGAATCTTGTACTACTAATTTGGTTTTAAGCCCCCCCCCCCGAAAAATTTTTCTGTAATTAAAAAAAAGAGACCACACTACGGGGGCCCGCCCACCCTCGCCTTCCCCAGACTTTTTTACAAGAAACGGTTGTGCCTGTCCCTGACATCGGCCTTCTTGGCCACTATCGACTCCTTGCGGAACCGTTCCTCCGCCAAATACACGCAGCGCCTGTATTGTTGCTGCTTGCCGTCCATAAACGTCGATTCCACTGCTACCACGTCCCCGGCGCGCGCCGCACCACTTGGCCGCGGGGTCCGAACTAAACAGCACCGGCAGCCGGCCGGGGTCTAGCTGGAACACCGCTTCCAACTTCTTTAATTCGGCCGCGCTGAGCACGCGGTGCTCGTGGTGGTACAGCCCGCGGACCCCGGGCGTGAACAACAGCGAGTCCTCGTCCCAGAAGTCTATGCGCCACCCGAGCGCAACTTCTCGCTCGGCCATCAGCTCCGCCACTGGCGCGCGCCGCTTGCGGTGGATGATGATTACGTGCCTGGGCTCCGAGGCCGCCGACTCCTCCGCCGCTGCTATCCATTTCTTGGCCGTGCTCCGCCGCAGCAGCGTGTCGTGCGGATCCTGCAGGAACCTCCAGAACACCGTCAGCACGGGCGCGCCCGTGCGCGCCGGGGCCCAGTCGCCCGTGATATCCACCAGGTCCAGCGAGTCTTTGCGCTCGTAGCCAGGCGCGCCAACAACGCGCGCACGTTCTCGGCCACCACGGACGCCTGCCAGCCGCACGGGCATTCGAAGAGGTCTTGTTGGATGCTGGCGACCTCGTTGCCGCCGCACCACGCGCTCGGGCCAGCCTGCCACCACGGCTGTTCCCCGGCGCGGTGCGCTCGCCAGCACTTCCTGCAACGAAATACCTTCCGCAGTCATGTTGCGTTCTTTTTTGCAGGGGGGGGGGGGATTGATGGGGTTTTTTTAAAGTCCCCTCGGGTCCATTCCCCCCCCCCCCCCCTTCCCACTCTCCTGTCCTCTCCCTCTGCTTAAAGCCAAAAAGAGTTGCGGTACTAAATAAAATGGAAGGGGGGGGCCACCGCAACAGCACCCGTTTCCCCCCTCCAAATCCCCCGCCCCCCTCCATTTCCCCTCCATTTCTCCTCCACTTCCCCTCCCTCTATTCAAAAAAACATGGCCGAAAAAATTAAATCCGTGAGGAGGAGGAAGCTAGCGGCAGAGGATCCGGGAGCGTCGAAGCGCAGGTGCCTTGCGTAGACAAATAGAGCCTTATTATTGCTCACTCTGCCAGAGGATGTATGGCAGACGATCAGAGCCCTGGCCGGGCCCGACATTGCGTGCGCCCTGGCAATGACGTGCGGGGCCCTGCGGGAGCTGGTGGGGGGCCCCACGTTCTGGGGGAACTTCCACCAGCCTGACTTCGAGCTGCCCCTCCACCGACGCATACTCCTCTATCTACACAAGTCTACTCTCTTGCGCAGCCTAAATATCAAACGCCCTGTCCAGGCAAGTGAAATCCGTGTGCTCTCGGGCTTCTCAGTTGTTAATTTATCGCTTGCTAACCAGGAAGATCAACCATGCAGCTCTTGCAGGCCTTTCTGTCCATCCGAAATTTGTCTCTACGGAATTGTTCTGGCCTTGATCCGCTAGCACAACTGCGCAGCGCCGATTCCCTCCTTTCTCTGAGCATCCAAACGAACGATCAGCACGCGGACGACGGTTTAGCTCGAATGCTGCCAAAACTGCCAAAACTTGAATCGCTAGGGCTCTCGGACTGCGAGTACATTACCGACCGGGCACTGCGGGGGCTCAAGGACCTTGGGGACCTACGAACACTTTCCCTGCAAAATTGCGCGCAAATCACAGGAGAATGCCTAGGCCAGCTCTCGCAGTGCAAGAAGTTCCGAGAGCTAGGGCTCTCGGACTGCAAGTACATTACCGACCGGGCACTGCGGGGGCTCAAGGACCTTGGGGACCTACGAGCACTTTCCCTGCAAAATTGCGCGCAAATCACAGGAGAATGCCTAGGCCAGCTCTCGCAGTGCAAGAAGTTCCGAGAGCTACAACTCACGCGTTGCCCACGACTCACCGACGACGGGCTGGCCGCGCTTCGGGCCTGCGACTCGCTCGCAAGCCTGTCGCTGAATCCTGCGCAGGCCTGACCGGCGCGCTAAATCTCCCCGCGCTGCGGGATCTCGTCCTCCTGAAATGTACCGGTGTTACAGACACGGGCCTGACCCACTGCCTGCAACAATGTGGCTCGCTCTACCATTTAGAAGTTGATGGTTGCGCAAACTTAACTAGTGCGTGGCTCGCCAAGTTACAGCACTGCAACAACCTAAAGCAATTGGAACTACAGTCCTGCCCAGGGATTAACACGCTAGACCCAATTCAGTATTGCCGTTCGCTGAAAAAGCTTGACGTGTACGATTCCGAAGGCGTAACGCACGAAATGCTCGAACGCCTGCAGAGAAGGAGGCCCGACCTAGAGGTTTCTTCACAGTTTAATTAAACCAAACCTGGTGCAACACACAGGCGCCGCAGGGGCCCCAAAGAAAGAGGAGGGGGGGGGAGGGGGGGGGGGGGAGGGGGACGCCAGCGCGCCCTTTACTTGCAGGTACGAAGCGGGGGGGAGGGGCACGACGGGGGAACGGCGCGCGGACGGTGGGATGGGGGAAGGAAGGAAGGAGAGAGAGGGGGCGTGTCGGGCGGGGGGAAAGAAAATTGGCCCGGAAGAAGCGGGGGGCAGCAGGCGAAGAAGAACACTCCCCAAAGCCCCCCGTGCACATACACACGCACAGAAAGTGAACACTCCAACTTTATAAAAACAAAGGATCTATAGACGCAGAAACAAAAAGGGAAATGAGTTATTTTCTGGCCACGAGGAGGTCAACACGAGCCACTCGCGGGATCCCCCCTCTTTCGGCGCGCCCCCCCCTTGAAGAGGTTAGGCCACGCAAAAGATGCAAACTTCGGTTCGAGCAGTCTTGCTGGCTGTTCAAACTGCCCGACGATTTCTGGCCAATGGTGAGAGACCTGGCAGGCGCAGAGGAAGCCGTCCGGTTCGCTCTCGCGTGCCGAGATTCCTTGGCTTTAGTCCAGCAACTCGCCTTCTGGGGAAACTACGAGCAGCCAGTGTTTAAGTTTTCAAACGAGCAGCACCGGAGAATACTCCGGTTCTTTACTCGCGCCTGCGCCGATGCTGAATGCCCTATACAACGGTTGGTGCTAAAACAGCCCTACTACCAGGACAGCGATCGCTGGTCCGACTACCAGGGCTACTCCCTAGAAACCGTTACGGTAGAAACCTTGGTCCTGGAGGGCGAATGGTACTCTGACCGGTTGTGGCAAGAAAGCAAGGCCCTGGACGAGTTTGGCTGCATCCACAATCTAGTGGCAAGAGGCACCATCAACATCTGTCTGTCTCTGCGTGACAGTCAGCACGCCCAGACTCTCCGGACGCTTGTGATTTCGAGCCAAAGAGTCCACGACGAAAACCTCCAGGCTTTGCAGACGCTGCAGCAACTACAGAACCTGGCGCTGCACGATTGTCCTGTAATTACAGACCACGGGCTGGCCCATCTACGCTCGATGCCGAAACTCCAGAAACTCTACCTAGCCTCTTGCGACCAAATTACGGGCTCCGGCCTGCAGAACCTGCCGATCACGGGGCTGGCCTTGCGCGACTTGGTCGGAGCTACGAACGTCGTGCTTCAGCAACTGCCTTCGCTCACGAAGCTGCAGGAGCTGGACTTGATCGACTTTAGGCCCCTCCCACCAGCTGTCGTACGTTCACTGGACCAAAACCTCACGAAGCTCAAGCTGGCTCTGGATCCTGACGCGTCGAATGAGCTGCTGGACGAACTGTCCGGCTGGCGGGGCCTTCAGGCCCTGTGTCTGTCCAGATGTCAAGGCCTCACCCTGCGGGGCTTGGCTAAATTGCAGCGCTGCCCCGCGCTCCAAGAACTGCGTTTGGGACAAGCCAATCGATTTGCCAACCTCAAGGCACTGCACGCATGCCGCTCGCTTCGCACTTTGAAACTGTGGCGCTGTGGGCCTTTAACCACCGGAGTTCTCAACAGGAAAACTCCTACGGGACTTGCGGGCTGCGCGGGCCTACAACGGCTAGTGTTAGGGTCTTACAACATAACCGGCTCGACTCTCTCCGAAATAAAGCAGTGTCACGTGCTGCAAGAACTAGAATTTTCTTGGTGCTATTTCGGCGGAGACGTTGCCGAGCTCAAGCATTGCCAAGCGTTGCAAACAATTAAGATGAGCGAGTGCCAAATTCCGCCAGAAGAAATGCTGCAGCAGCTCAGGCAGGCCAGGCCCGGTTTGCAAGTTGACACGAAATCTTTTCCTGCCAATGAACTGGAAGATCTATGGGATTCTTGAACACTTCGTTCTTTTTAAATTTTAAAAAATGCTTGTTTCTCTCTAAAAGACTGAGAGAGGGGACGACAGTCGGGGAGAGTGTAGCTCAAAGCCAGCTACATTATTTCTTTTTTTTTGGGGGGGGGGGGGGGTTTGTCTTCTTTCGTGCCCTTAACCCCCCCCCCCCCCCCCTTTATTTGCTTGCGCCCCCCCCCCCCCTGACGCCTACACAAACAAAAAATCCAAACCACCCAAGAAAAATTACAAAACCCATCCCCACACCCTTTGCCCACCCCCGGCCTCGGGTACAAAAGAAAGGGAAGGTTGGGAGAGAGGAGAGGAAAAAAACGGGCAAGACGGAAAACCTGCGCGGAAGGTGAGCTTTGGGCCTAAAACTCCAAGGAGACACAGCAAAAAAAAGAAATGAGCCACGGCCCGGACGGGAGGAGGTCAAGACGGCGCACTCGTCAAATCCCCCCCGCACCGCACTCCCCTGAAGTTAGGCCAGTCAAAAGAAGCAAACTTCGGTTCGAGCAGTCTTGCTGGCTGTTCAAACTGCCCGACGATCTCTGGCCAATGGTGAGAGACCTCACAGGCGAGGAGGAAGCCGGCAGGTTCGCTCTCGCGTGCCGAGATTCCTTGGCCTTAGTCCAGCAACGCGCCTTCTGGGAGAGCTACGAGCCAGTGTTTACGTTTTCAAACGAGCAGCACCGGAGAATACTCAGGTTCTTTACTCGCGCCTGCGCCGATGCTAAATGCCCTATACAACATTTAGTGCTAGAACAGCCCTACTACCAAGACCGCAACTTCTGGTCCGACTACCAGGGTTATTCCCTAGACACAGTTACCGTAGAAGAACTGAGCATGACTGGTGTAAAAAATGCTGATAGACATTCCGAAGACGAAGATAGGGTTCTGGACAAGTTTGGTTGCATCCACAAGCTAGTGGCAACTGCCACGACCGACATCTGCCTGTCTGAAAGACAGTCGGCACACCCGGACTCTCCGGACGCTTGTGATTTCGGGCCAAAAAGTCCATGGCAGAAGCCTCCGGAACCTCCAGGACCTGAAGCAACTAGAGAGCCTGTCGCTTTGGGATTGTTCTGAAATTACAGACCAAGGGCTGAAATCTCTTCGTCTAGTGCCGAAACTCAAGGATCTCAACATAGCGGACTGCCGAAAAACTACCGACTCAGGCCTGCGAAATATGTCAATAACAAAGCTAACGATCGGCGCCTTCAATAGGAACGTCCTTCAACAACTGTCTTCGCTCACAAGTTTGCAGGAGCTAGACTTGTGGGATTTTTCGTCGCTCTCACCAGCTGAGGTAGGCGCACTTAACAAAGGCCTGAAGAAGCTCAGGCTTGTTCTTGATCATCGCGCTTCGGATGATCTGCTCGACGAAGTAGCCGGTCTGCAGGGCCTGCAGGCCCTATCTATACCACGGTGTCCAGACATCACCCTGCAGGGCTTGGCTAAATTGCAGCACTGCTCTCAACTCGAACAGCTGGACTTAGGATGTCTAAATCAATTTCCGGATCTCGATGCACTGCATGCCTGCCCCTCGCTGCGGACTTTGACCCTGTTGGGCGAAGAAAACGTAGCTCCTACAGGGCTCGCAGGCTGCAAGAAACTACAACCGTTGCAACTACAAGGTTGCGAAATAACCAACGCAACTCTCTCCGATTTACGGGGGTGCCCTTTGCTGCAAGAAATACACTTTAGATTTTGCAAATTTACTGGATACGTTACTGAGTTGAAACAGTGCCCGTCCTTGCGGAAGGTCACCTTTAGTATGTGCTTACTCTCGCCAAAGGAAAAGCTGGATCAGCTCAGGCAGGCCAGGCCCGGTTTGCACGTTTTCATTGACGGAACAATCAGGGGTTGGGAAAGTGACGACGATTGAAAGCGTAGCTGGACAAAGAATTTGCAAGAATTGCGGGAATGAAGATGAAGTAAAACCAAGGTTTTAGGTGTGTGGGGGGGGGGTGAGAGGGTGGTGTGGAACGCACAGATTGTGCGGCACACCAAGAAGCTTGCGGGGAGGAGGGGGAACAGGGTGGGCGCGCCGGGACTCTACGGTAAAGGGGGGAGGGGTTTGGCGAGAGCGGAGATCAGGTTGCACGGGGGTCTTCGAGGGGGGGGGGGGGAAAGCCTTTTTTGTAACTGGAGGCAAAAAAAAAATTAAAAACCAAAAAGTGTACCCACTGTCTTTCAAACCCCTTCGCTTTTCTCCTTGACGATGCAAAGAACCAAAAAAGATCAGGCGCGGGGGAGGGGGGGGGGGGGGGGGGGAGTGTGTGTGGGGTGGGGGGGAGGGAGGAAAGCTCTTTCCGTGCTCTCTCTCTCTCCTTCTTTTTTGGGGAGGGGGGCTGTGCCCCTACCCTTTCGTCTTCCCTCCCCCCAATCTGTTTTTTTTCTTCTTCTTTGCTTTTTCTTTCTTTTTACTTTCTATCCCCCTTCTCCTTCCTTTTTTTAATATTTCGTTCAAAAGAGCAAAACGCCAAGAACTGCATGACCAAGAGGGCCACCAAGAAGAGGCAAAAACCTCCCTGGCGCGCGCTCGACCCCGACGTCACGCGCCACATCAAGCAACTGCCGCCGACCTTCGTGCCCTCGTTCCGCGGCCGCGCGCTCGCGGGCATGCACACGTGGCTCGAGGCGCACGTGTGGCAGAAGGACCCCAAGCTCAGTCACAAAACCATTAAACCAAATCAGAACGTGTACGCCCAATGGGAAGAACGCGCCGCCTCTGTCACGCAGAAGCGGACGTCGTCCGCCAGGCCCATCCAGGCCCCCTGGTTTGGCCGAGGTCTGCCTGTTTCTCGCTCGCTCTGTCTTTTTTTTTCTTTTGCTTACCGCCCGAGCTTTTTCTTTTTTTTTCGTTGCTGTGCAGGGAACGGCCTCGCTGTAGACTGCCAGCTCACCGCTTTCACCGAGATAGCCACGGGCCTGCGGCCACCCGTGCTTAAGGGCACCATCTTTAAGAAGAATTACGGTGTTTGGGCAGGGGCGCCGCCGCAGCAGAAACAGAGCTTCTGCCACAGCCTCAAGGCCTGCACGGGCGTAGACCTGGACCCCGACACTCTGCACTGCGTGCACCCCCTCGCCGCCAGCGCGCTCTCCTTCCTCTTCAGCCGCTTCGGCGAGCCAATTTACGCACAGCTTCCCGTGCACACTATAGCACTCGAGCTCTGCACACACATAGATCAGGTCTGGCGCGACACCAAGACGCAGGACGTCTGGCGAGGTCAAGAAAACGCAGTCCGCACAAGATAGGGCGACGGCCAAAACGCAAAAAATGAGAGGTGATGATTTTTGCCAATGGCCCGATCTTCCGATGAACCGCTACCTCATACAAGCGGCTCTGTCGCATTTTTTGTTCAATCAAAGTTACACAACTTCTGCTAGAATTCGTTCGTGCGTGCTTGCAGTGGGTACCTACGGAATTTTTTTAAAGGAAGTGCCGACGAGCATGATCGAACAGGCCGGACGGGCATTGCAGGGCCTGGCCCGCCCTGTAGTGCCTCCTGCGGCCCCCGCGGCGGCAGCAGAGGAGGCCGACAGTCCTGAGCCACCGGAGAAAAAAGCCAAGACAAGCGCGGCTGAAGATTAAAATAATGTTTCTATCTAAACAACAGTTGTCTTACAAGTAGTAAGTTTAGTAAAGGTGTTTCCTGCCGCTTCTGGACTGCGTCGTCTACTCTTCCTCCGATTTTGAATCTTCCTGATCATAATCCTCTCCTGGCGGCAGCTCATGCAATATCGACGCGGCAGTAGCCAACGGCTTATCCTTGATCTTCGCGTACTCGTGCTCCCACGCGTAAAACACACGGCAGCCGAGGGGCATTTTCTGTCGGATAAAGTACATCCGAGCCATCGTCTCTCGGTACAAATGTCGGTTCCGGCGCCCGCTAACTCGCGACCGGCCCTCGGCGTACTTTGAATGTCCGGGCGGGAAGCCGTGGTACGCGTTGCCGTGAAACTCGTACACGCAATTCCTGGCCGCGTCGTAGCCGTCCAACAGCATCCTCGTGCCGGGGACGTTTGCTTCTTTTCCTTGTGGCACATCAGCGCCATTAATAAAAGCTTATGCTGGATTTTCCAGCCAAGCGTTTGCTCCAGCCTATCCCACAGCCTGCACACCGCGATCGAGCAGCCCACGGCTGGCTTAGGGATCAAACCACGTGCAAACGCGTGCTCGGCGCAAAGGCGGTCTTTTCGCCCTTGTTCATCCGCAAAGGTAGCATATGTTTCGGACTCCGCCGGACAATGCTCACAAGGCTTTGAAGGCCTGTGGCACCCTCTCACTCGGGCATGAGCGCTGCAGAGCTTGTTGAGGCGCCCCTGCTCATCTGGAAAGGTGGCCTCCTTCTTACCGCTAGCTGGACAGTCCTCGCATGCATTTTGCACTACGTGACAACCCTTGCGTCTCGCATCAGCGCTGCAAAGCTTGCCGGCCCGCCCTTGCTCATCTGGAAAGGCGGGCTCTTTCTTGCTGCTAGCTGGACAGTCTTTGCAGGGCCTACGCACCACGTGAGAGCCACGCTCTCTTGCATGAGCGCTGCAAAGCTTGTTGGCCCTCCCAAGCTCATCTGGAAAGCTAGCTGGTCTTTTACTACTAGCTGGGCAGTCCTCACAAGCGTTAAGCACACGATAGCAATCGAGGACTCGAGCGTGCTCACTGCAGAGCTTTCTGGCGCGGCCGCGTTCGTCGGCAAAGTGAGCTTCTTTCTTTGACTCGGCAGGGCATGCTTTGCAAGGGTTTCGCACTTGCGATATCCCAATCTCTTTTGCGTGAACGCTACACAGTTTGTCTGCCCGCCCCTGTTTGTCTGGAAAGCTAGCTTGTTGTTTTGCGTCAGCAGGGCAGGCTTTCGCACCTCGTGCACCCCCCCCCCCCCTCATGCGAGCATGATTCGCGCAAAGCCTTTTGCTTCGGCCTTGCTCATCTGCAAAGGAGGCCTCTTTCTTATTGCCAGCCGGACAGTCCTCGCAGAGGTTCTGCCCCTTGAAGCAACCAACAGCTTGAGCATGCCTCGCACAGAGCTTGACCCGTTGCTGCCCGTCTTCTGTCCAGTGTTTTCCTGCACAAATAACAGTCTCTTTTTGCCAACAACTGGAGCAGGCAAAGTTCCAGTATAACAAGTGATTCGGCCAAATGTGGGGTATCAATTTTTCCGAAATTGTCCTACAGGTGATTTTGCACTTTTTGATTCAGACATTGAAAATGTGTTTTATTTAGTAAAAATAATATTGAATAAGCTGAATAACGTATTAAAAATGATTTGCCAGTTATATTAAAGCTAAATTGTGTCAATACATTGACTGATCCAGACACCTGCTGTGAGGGGGGGGGGGCTGGGGGGGGCCGGGGGGGGGGGGGAGGCACCGGGAGGAGTAAAAAAAGAGAATACATTTTAATCACACAATACATTCTTTTTATTTTTCAAATAAATCTAATTTTTAGTATTTTTGAGAAACTTCAACGCTCAACTTACTGATTTTTGAGTGCCATAGCCGCAAGTGCAAAATCATAATAATTATAGCCGGGTGAGCTGTTGGGTGGGAATGGATAGATACCGCGAGTGGCTGTGTTTTGCATAGCCTGCTGTGCAGCTCTCTCCTCTTTCTTCTTCTTCTTCTTCTTCTTCTTCTTCTTCTTCTTCTTCTTCTTCTTCTTCTTCTTCTTCTTCTTTTTCTTTTTCTCTTTCTTCGTCTGTTCTTCTTCCTCCGACTCACTACTACTAGAGCTATCACTAGTACTAGTGCTATCGTCACTGTCTGAGTCACTGGAGCTGTCTTTCTTCTTCTTTTTCTTCTTTTTCTTCTTTTTCTTCTTTTCTTTGCCTTTTTCTTCCTCAGAGCCTTGCGTCTCCTTATCCTTCTCTGTTTCTCCATTGTTCTTTCCTTTACCTTCCTTCCCTGCTTCTTTCTTTTCATACTGTTTCAAAAGCTTCTCCATGTTCTCATTCATTTTGCTACTATGTTCTTTCATTGCCTCCTTCAAAATCGCTTGCAAAGAGGCTTCGGAGACACCACTAGTACTACACTACATATGTATCATTAATTAGAAGACAACATAACAGCTGCAGAGTGAGAACAGACCTGGTTGGCTTGCTCAAGTTTCTCCTTCCGATTCCTCGTCCGGAGGCGTGGAGGGCTGCTCCTTCTTGCCCTTTTTCACCTTCTTCTGCTTCACCTTCTGCTTTGCCTTCAAATTTTTCTTCTTTTTTGTATTCTCCTCGACTATAACCTCATCTTCACTAGTTTCACCCTCCGGATCCTCTGGTTCAGGCGCAGTGTCACTGCTACCTAGTATCAAACAATAAAATTCATAAGAGAACTGTGTTACATAGAACAGTGTTGACGCAAAGAACCTGGTGTAAATTTCCTTGGCCTTTTGGTCCGGCGATCAGAAGAGCGCAAAGGTTTGTAGCCTTGCTCTACTGCTGCTCTGTTCCTCTATCACACCATAAAAATGAAGAGCTAAAAAAGCAGCAATAAATAAAGCTAAAGCCCTTTGCGCAATAATTGCATACCTTAGCCTTGCCTGCCAACTCCTTAACTAGCAAAGCCTTCCATCTGTATCTTCGAAGAATGGGGGGGGGGGGGGGGGGGATTCGTAGGATCCCCAACATATGGAAGGAAAAAGGTCAACACGTCTTCAATATAGTTCCGCTTGTGAGGGGGGTGACACAAGCTATGAGCAAGATTCAACAATTTTGGGCACATGAGTTGAAGAAACTCAGTGTCGGTCTTGCCGTCCAAATCAGCATCCATTCCCCGCAACACTGCGATCCACTTCTTCGTTTCGACACCTGCAATAACAACCAATCATGGGTGAAAATGACAAAACATTCGTACCATTTTCATTAGCTTCGGGTTTTCTTTTCTTCCAGCCCACTGGAAACTCAAGGATCATCCTATAGCAAAATTATTGTTGTTTTTTTAAGAAAAAAAAATCAATCAAAACCCAGGCGCAGGCCACACATCGTTTTCGCGAGTCTCAATCTGCCTTTGGGGGGCCAATATCAAGCCTGCTCTTGTGGTCAGCCTGACGTCGGTGATGTATACCCCCTCGCGCGCCTTTAATTACCCAAACACCATGTTTCTGACCCAGTGGTGACCGGGACAACAATATTAATGTAATTAATGTACCTTAGCATCGTCTGTTGTCCATGTCATGAACAACCTTAGCAATAAGCACGAACAAACAAGTGCTTGGGGGGGGGGGGGGGGGCACTGTGGAAGGCTCTCAGTCCGACATCAAATATTAAGAAAAGAAAGAAAAGAAAGAAGATAACGAAAAAGAAAGAAAAGAAAGAAAAGAAAGAAAGGAAAGAAAGGAAAAAAAAAGAAAAAAAGAAAAAAAAGAAAAGAAACAAAATTTTAAGAAAAGTTAAATAAAGAAAAGAAAAGAAAAGAAAAAAAGAAAAGAAAGAAAAGAAACAAAAAGAAAAAAGAAAGAAGAAAAGAAGAAAAAAGAGAAGAAAAAAGAGAAGAAAAAAAAGAAAAAAGAGAAGAAAAAAGAGAAGAAAAAAAAAGAAAGGAAAGAAAAGGAAAGAAAAGAAAAGAAAGAAAAGAAACAATTTTGAAGATAGAAAAGAAAGAAAACGAAATAAAGAAAATAAGGAAAAGAAAGGAAAAAAAAGAAAAGAAAGAAAAGAAAGAAAAGAAAGAAAGAAAAGAAAAGAAAGAAAAGAAAGAAAAAAGAAAGAAAAGAAAGAAAAGGAAAAAAGAAAAAAGAAAAAGAAAAAGAAAAAAAAGAAATTAAAAGAAAAGAAAGAAAAGAAAGAAACAACAGACAAGAAAAGAAAGAAAAGAAAGAAAGAAAGAAAAGAAAGAAAAGAAAGAAAAGAAAGAAAAGAAAGAAAAGAAAGAAAAGAAAGAAAAGAAAGAAATGAAAACAAAAGAAAGAAATTTCTACAATTACATATTAATTTATTATAATTTAACATAAAAAAGAAAGAAGAACGAACCCGTCTTTGAACTTGCGGCCTTTGGAGTCCGTGTGTGCTTTCTGATCCTCCTCGTTCTCGAATATGTATTCAAACCAACCCGGGATTTCGTAAATACGAAATTTTCCTTCTGGGACTTCTGGGACTCCTGTTTTGTTTACTCTCTCATTGCCCTTGTCCTTGTCCTTGTCCTTCTCCTTGTCCTTGTCCTTCTCCTCCTCCTTCTGCTTTCCTTTCTCCTCCTCCTCCTTGTCCTTGTCCTTGTCCTTCGTCACCTCCTCGTTCTCCTCCTCGTCCTTGTCCTTGTCCTTGTCCTCCTCGTTCTCCTCGTCATCCTCCTCTTCCTTCCCCTTCTCCTTCTTCTTTCCCTTCTTATTCTTCTTCTTCTTCTTCTTCTTCTTCTTCTTCTTCTTCTTCTTCGTCGTCGTCTTCTTCTCCTCCTCCTTCTCCTTGTCCTTGTCCTTCGTCACCTTCTCCTCCTCCTCGTCCTCCTCGTCCTCCTCCTCCTCGTCCTCCTCGTCATCCTCCTCATCCTTCTTCTTCCCCTTCTCCTTCTTTCCCTTCTTATTCTTATTCTTCTTCTTATCCTCCTTGTCCTCCTCCTTGTCCTTCTCCTTGTCCTTCTCCTTGTCCTTCTCCTTGTCCTTCTCCTTGTCCTTCTCCTTGTCCTCCTCCTTGTCCTTCTCCGTGTCCTTGTCATTATTCTTCTCCTTGTCCTTCTCCTTGTCCCTCTCCTTGTCCTTGTCATTCTTCTCCTTGTCCTTCTCCTTCTTCTTTCCCTTCTTCTTTACTGGCTTCTCCTTCTCCTTCTTCTTTCCCGTCTTCTTTTCTGGCTCCTTCTCCTTCTTCTCCTTCTCCTTCTCCTTCTCCTTCTCCTTTCGCTTCTTCTTCTTTCCTGGCTCCTTCTCCTTCTCATTCTCCTTCCCTTCTCCTGTCTTTTCTTCTTCTTCTTCCTTCTTTTGTTTCTTCTTTTTATTCCCGCTACTATTATTTTCGTTTGTGTAGAAGTCTGTCTTCTTGCGATCTCTTTTCAAACGTACTACCTCGCCTTTTAGTCCATCATCCCAACTCTTTGCATTTTCCAAGAACCCCTGTGCTGTCCAATTCCTCTTGGTCTCAACTACCACCCTCTCCAGCTGCTCGAGACCTAAGCCATCATATTTCCTCCGCACTTCATCTGGAATTATCACATCTTCGAAATCCTCAGGCTCCGTCTGGCCGTTTATCCAAATTTTTAGAGCCCCCTTACGGTTTCTGGCAATTGCTTGCAATGTCCTGGCCTTTACAGGCAAACCAAACCTTAATACTTCTCCATGTTGTTTGTACATCGTTTGCAATGTAGTGTACATCTACGGCATGTTCGTCTAGCATGGTGCTGCCCTTCTCTGAGTCAGCGGAATCGACTGGCTTCTGGACACCTGGGGCTTTGATTACAGAAGCTAGTAGTAGTAGTAAGCAGCCGAATACCGATGAGATTCGCTCAAGCACACAAGCTCTCTATAAGACCTTAGGACTTACTGCTCACGTAGCCATCAGGCCTAAGAAAGCCAATAGGTCATACACGTTCAAGAAGCGCAAGCAAGGCCCTGTCAAGCATGTTCGACCTCAATGTCTGGAGAAGTGGCTTGGCATGCCATACAATGAGCTTGAGGAGGAGGTGAGGTCAAGCTGTTGTCGAGAATGGCAATGCTATCGTTGGGTCGACCCACGCGATGTTATAAGGGAACGCACCCAATCTTGTGCACTTTCTTTGAAAGAGTTCAAAAATTCCCTAGCGATAAAGTTGGAGACAATGAAAAATCCGGCCGGTAACATGCAGTATGTCTACCAAACGGAAAAAGTATGCAGAACTGTGTGGCAGCGCATTCATGGAGTCGGTGATAGAGTTATGACAAAAGCTTTAAAGCTTATGCGCAACCGCACTAAGATAGATGTAAGGGTTGTACCGCCGGAACCACTTACTGAAGATGTCATTCACGTTCTGCTATGCAGAAAGTGGTTACAAATGGGGATCGATGTTGAAGAAGACGGAACTTGGAAGCTTCAAGACATTACCGAAACCAGCGAAGTGTACAGCTACATCGTAGCAAACTGGACGAAAGGATGTCAAGATGTGCTAGCATCTGCGCCTGCCAACTGCAAGCAAAGGCTGAATGTCAAAGAGCCTCCCGGCCCCACGAAAGTGAATAAAGTCTGGCGCAGAGACTTTAAAAATATAGAGCCTATCCGAGGTAGCAGTAAAGAGCTTGCTCTAAACATCTTTTGCATTAAGCATAAGTTCTTTTGTGTACATTATTATCATTATTATTATTATTATTATTATTATTATTATTATTATTATTATTATTATTATTATTATTATTATTATTATTATTATTATTATTATTATTATTATTATTATTATTAGGGAGTACATAGGCCATCGGTCCTTTCCATGGGCTGATCGGTATAAAGCTCCTAGAGTAATGTTCTATGCCGTCACTTCCTTTATTCCACCGATTGGTGTGGAGACTTTCCTTATGGAATGGAGGACTGGATGCACATGGCCTTTTGGCTCAGCAATTGGCAGGAGATACACTATTATTATTATTATTATTATTATTATTATTATTATTATTATTATTATTATTATTATTATGTTTTTTTCCTGTGAATAATAGACCAGGACATCGCCAAGGATGAAATCTGCACCGAGCTGGCAGCGCAATGCAAGCAGCTTATGAAGGAACAAGAGCGGGGGTTCAAAAATGAAGCTGAATTTCAACAGTGGAAGGTGAGGAGCCAAACTCATCACAAAATCCATCGGGAAAATCGTTTCCAAACCACTAAGCGGAAGTCTGGAGCACCTCTTGACCTTCGATCGATTGTTTGCTCTTTTGACGGGACACCCCCTGTGCTCGTTCCTTCATGTCGACGCAAATCCACTGACTTTAAAGGTAAGTACGTTATTCGTCTTGGCCTTGGGGTGTTCAGTTGTTACAGAACCAGGAAAAGTTACATCTACACTCACGGCCCTGGTATTGAAAAAGGTCAGAACAGTACAATCTCTATCCTTTACCACATGCTACGGAGTCGACTGTGGAGCACTGACACTATGGCCGCATGGAAGCTCTTCATTGAGTTTGACGGAGGGGGCGAAAATACTGGCTGGGGTATGTATGGCTTTATCAACTTCATTATCTGGGCGGGATGGTTTTTGCAAGGACAGACTCATCGAAATCTCCCACACCATGGGTTTTCCGGTAATGATCAGAAGTTTCGCACGATGAGACGAGGGTTAGGCACTACCTTTTTAACCACAAGCATCGCTCAGGCTTTGTTCAAGCTGCTTCGCGCGTTCACCAAAGACAAAGAACGTATTGTCGTCTGTATCCTGATCACCAGTTATGACTGGGTGAATTTTTTTTCACCATGCATGAACAAGTACTTGAAGTACTGGAATCGTCCCCTGGCATGGCAAATCAACGCTGGAGTACCAGGCGATGGCAACAACGGCCTCCCCACGGCCAAGGTAAGACCTTCGGAGACGGGCAAGAGCATTGGCACGGGGAAAGGGACCGACCAGACGGAGCTCCGATTAAAATGATGACCCGGGCTCCAGGTTTTCACTTTGCTCTCCTGTTAGTTGAAAAATCTAACTTTTATTTTTATTTTGTTAAATAGCGGAAGGGACGCTGCCCAAAAAACTTCCTCCCGTAAAGTTTGCAGATCCAAAACTTCTGAAGGATGTTCGCAAGCTTGCGCAGAAGTATTGTGGACAGGAGGAGAAGGACCAGATAGAACATATGCTAGGTTGTAAATGTTTATTGTTATATTGTCATACATAACTGAAAATGTTTTATAGGCCGCCCAGGCGCAGTTGCAGGCTTGCGCTTTGCAGGAAGCTACGGCGAGGGAGGCGAGCCTGGTTATCCAGGTCATATTTCCTGCACTGACAAAAACGATCAGAAGTGGTCAGTGAATGTTAGAGTGCTAGCAGATCTTCCACCGGACCCCTTTGCAGTCCCACCTGACAGGAAGGCAAAGATGATCGGTCTTTCCAAACTGACAGAGGAGGAAAGGCTAAACTACCCTAGAACTTACTTCCTCAGTGATAGCCAACCGCCAACACATCCTGCTTGGGTTGGAGGTATAATGCTCTCAGCACAGCAGCGATTAGAACAGGATTTAGCGTTTGAGGCAGCTGATGGTAGGTCAATGCCAGCATGGGAAAGGGTTGCATCCTTTCTTGCTGTCGCGTCAGATGAAAAAGCTTTTGGAGCGATGAGAGTGTTAGTGAAGGAGTTGGTAAGCTATCTTCGAGCACATGGCATAGCCTTTCGAAATGCTGATAGAAAGCAGTTCAAACGTGCAGAACTTGTGAGTGCAGCATGGGGGCACTTTCAAGTATGTGATTGCAGCATTGAACAAAAAGGAAAGGCTGCAGTGGGTGGTAGAGATAGTCTTGCTAGAGGTCAGGGTCGGGCAAGTGCTCGGGGTCGTGCTCGGGGTCGGGGTCGGGGTCGGGGCAGGGGTAGGGTTAGAGTGCCATCGGACGAAGAAGAAGAAGAAGAAGAAGAAGAAGAAGAAGAAGAAGAAGAAGAAGAAGAAGACAGTCGGGGTCGGGCCAGAGCTCGGGGTCGGGGTCGGGGCAAAGGTAGGGGTCGAGTGCAATCGGAAGAAGAAGAAGAAGAAGAAGAAGAAGAAGAAGAAGAAGAAGAAGAAGAAGAAGAAGATTGGTTTGCGAAAACATCTAGAAAGTATGCAAGGGAGTTGAAGAAACTAGCTCGCCGTGCAGCTGCTCTGTAAGTGACTGTAGCTCATTTCAATCTACCACCCCCCCCCCCCGGCGAGCTCCACCAGCTGGATACTAAATTCAAGTCGAAAGTTATTAATGATTTGTCGAATATTATTTAATATTCAGCTTGTAATAATGCAATTAAGCAGATTTAGTAATCAAATTCATTATTGAAACGGATGAGAAAAACCAATATTAAGATTTAATAAATGACTAAGTATCCTTTCTCACATATGTAGGAGGCTTCATATTGATATCACAAAGTCAAACTAGGAAGTTTTAAAACAACTGGCAAATCATTTTAATACGTTATTCAGCTTATTCAATATTATTTTTACTAAATAAAACACATTTTCAATGTCTGAATCAAAAAGTGCAAAATCACCTGTAGGACAATTTCGAAAAAATTGATACCCCACATTTGGCCGAATCACTTGTTGTATGTCCAGCCGTTTGACAGCTTGCTCGCTCGACTGAAAAGGGCACCACCTGCACTTACCTTCAACTGATAGTCCCGCCCGTTTTGTTGGTGGTCGACAACCTCTCCAACCTCTGGCAGCGCCACGACGTCGTTCAGTTTCTGTCGTTTGGTCTTCTTTTTTTCCCTTTGACGGCGGCGCTTCTTCTGCAGCCGGCGGGTGTGGCCGGCGCACAGCACTGTCGCGGCCACGGCCTCGCGACAGCGGCCGCGGCGGGTGAAGCAGTGCTCGCAGGCCGGCGCGACTTCGCCCTGCAACGTCCGGAGGACGAGCGTGCGACCGAAGACGCGCAGCTCCACGTCGTTTGCGAACGTGGCGACGGCGTCGCGGTCCCCGTACTTGCGCACAAAGACACGAACTGCCTTGGGATCGCGCGCCGTCCACTCGCGTGGTGGAAATGAGCAGGATCCAAACTCGCCGGGGACTGGCAAAAACAAACATCAACTCTGAGCGACAGGGGGGAAGGGGGTTGTGGGAGGCACGGGCCCGAGGATTTTGGGGCCTGGCAGAAACAAAAAAAAAAAAAGCCCCCCCCCCCCCCCCTTTGTTTCGCAGCCAAAAGCAATAACAATGGCCGGCCCCCCCCCTCCATTTTTTTCTTGGCTACAGTGGATTCGGCCCCCCCCCCCTCCCTCCAGTACATTTGGCCGAAGAAGGGCTTAATCAAGGGGGGGGGGGGCCTTGGGTCGCAAGACGGGGAGGGGGGCCGGGCCCTAGCGCCATCTCCCCTTCCCTCCCCCCGAAGCTCGAGAAAAGATAGGGGAAAGGAAAAAAAAAGAAAATTGGTGAAGATAATTTTCAACCGCTTGCCAAAAAAAATCTGTGGTGGCACTTGTGACTAAAGTTAATTACACACCAAAATGTGCGCAAGGCAATTTCACCAGCCGGAGATGGGCACTAATAATTTCAACCAAAAACCCATTCCGCCCCTCCAGTGATCACTAGGCAAAGCCGATGACTGCAAAGATCTTTAAGTATTTTATTAAAAGTACGTGTATGTTGGGTAACATTCAGACAAAGTGCGGCGAGAGATTTCTTGCTTTTAATTAATTAGCTGTACAATAGCTTGCAGGTGGCTCAAATCTGCTTCTCCCCTTTTTTTATCTGTGTATGTGAGGGTTCTCTCTTTTTTTTCAGGCGTGCTTGGCGCGCTTGTTGGCACAGCAAATGTCGTCCGGCTCCAACGTCGGCCGATCCCTCAGGCTGCACGCACGCCGGAACAGTTTGTAAGAGACCAGGCCGCTAGAGCTGAGTTCGCAGTTCACGCTCTCATCGGCAGTAAGGGTTGAGCCGGTGCGCGAGCGCTCGTACTTCTTTCAGCAGGCCTTCTGTTCCCGCCACCAGCTGGAAACCGGGGGTGCTGGGCGCACCGAGCGGGAGCCCGTCCTGCAGTTTTTTCAGGGACTTGAGCAAATCGGCGCCGTAGTGGCCTTTAATTTCGAGGTCGGGATGATCTGGCAGCGTCCACAGCCAGAGCCCGTTCGCGGCCAGCACCAGGAAATCGCGACTGCCGCCGTGGTTGAGGCCTGTGACCAAGACACGGTCTAGATCCAGACGGAACGCCTTGGCCGCCCTCAAGCGCAGGCTACACTCAAACTCGGCGGCTAGTGCGGCACAGAAGTTCGGGCTGGTCAAGTGTGTAAAGTCCTTGAACCAGTCACCGTGTGAGCCGAGGCGCAGGTGGTAGCGTTCACGAAACAGCGCCAGGTGCTTGTCGGACAAAGGTTCCGTCACGCGGCCAAAAGTTTCTAAAAAAGTGCACGTCCAGTGGATGGTGTTGAGGCGCGGCATGGACGTTTTGCCCTGTGAGGATTGTAGCCAGCTGTTTGTCGGCTGCACGACGGCGGTCACGTAGTCGCCCCAAACTCCAGGCCGCCGTGACTTGTGGCAAAGACCTTGTTGACGGTGCCAACCGGCCAGGGCGGGACATAGCCCTCGTCCAGGAGCCGGGTCACGTCCAGCGCGTCGAACCAGTTGAAGGTGTTGCCGGGCGCAAACGTCTCCAACAGATCGGCGGCGGCGCCACGGGTCAGCGCGTGGCAGGCGAACAGGTAAACTTGGTACAGCTGGCGGACGCTGACGTAAATTGAGCACGAGAAGTACCAGACGATTGCGCGCGAGCCACTGGGCGACGTCACCTGCAACGCCAGCTGGTCAGCCGGTGCCTTGGTTAGCAGGTGCAGCGCGCGCACGATCGTGCGGTACAACTGGAGCTGCAGGTCGAGCCTGGCCCCTTTCGGTGACTTGTGCCAAGCTGCGGGGAAGGCGACGCGGAGCACAAATGGCATGATAGAGTCGATTCCGTCGTACAAGCCGAGCAGACTTTCGAACTCATTGTACTGCCCCAGGCTGATGGACGGAGAACCCGACCCGCCAGCCAGAACTTCGCCCTGACCCTGCGGGTCTTGTTCCGGTTGAAGAACTTGGGAAAGATTGCTAGGCGTCGCTGCATTACTGGCTAGAAACGGTAAGAAGGAGAGAGACAGAGAGAGAGAGAGAGAGAAAGAAACGGGAGAGAGAAACGGGGAGAGAGAAACGGGGAGAGAGAAACGGGGAGAGAGAAACGGGGAGAGAGAAACGGGGAGAGAGAAACGGGGAGAGAGAAACGGGGAGAGAGAGAGAGAAAGAGAGAGAGAGAGAGAGAGAGAGAGAGAGAAAGGAAAAAAGGGGAAAGGGGCAGCGAATTGAAAAGAAACCAGATTTATCATGAGATTTAGCAGCAACCACGTCAAGAAACACTCAGGCAAATGCAGAAAAGAAAACAGTTGTTGCTAAATACTTGCAATTCAAACGAGAACACACACACGCAAATGCAAAAAGAGAACCCACACACACACAAATACACACGCAAATACACACACACGCAAATACAAAAAAAAGAGAACCCACACACACGTACTCACACTCAAATGCAAAAAGAGCACTCACACACACACACACACACACGCAAATACACACACACACACACACACACACACGCAAATACACACACTCACACGCAAAAACACACGCAAATACATACACACGCGCAAATACAAAAAAAGGAGAACCCACACACCCACCCACACACCCACACACCACACACGTACACACACACGTACACACACACGTACACACACACGTACACACACACGTACACACACACACACGTACACACACACACACGTACACACACACACACACACACACTCAAATGCAAAAAGAGAAACCCACACACACATACACACACTGGGAGAGGAAGGGAAGAGGGGTGTACCCTGGGCAGAAAGATGCAAGATCGATTTGCGAGGGATGCGACGGTTTGTGTGTGTGTGGCGAGGGGGGGAGGGCAGGGGGGGGGCCATGTTGGCAGCATTGAGCAAAACCAATGCTGCCAACATTGGGTTTGCGCAATTCTGCCAACATTGGGTTTGCCCAATGATGTCGGCATCGCAGGTGCGGCCCCCCCTCGATTACAGCACATTGGGCTTGCCCAATGCTGCCAACATTGGGTTTGCCCAATGGGCTTTTCGGCATCGCGGGTGCGGCCCCCCCTCCCCTTCGATTACATCCCATTGGGTTTGCCCAATGCTGCCAACATTGCGTTTGCGCAATTCTGCCAACATTGGGTTTGCCCAATGATGTCGGCATCGCAGGTGCGGCCCCCCCTCGATTACAGCCCATTGGGCTTGCCCAATGCTGCCAACATTGGGTTTGCGCAATTCTGCCAACATTGGGTTTGCCCAATGGCGAGCCCATTGTGCACCCCCGGATTGCCCCCCCCCCCTCTGCCGCACTCTGTGTGCGTGTTTGTGTGTGTTTGCGTGTGTGTGTGTGTATGTGCGTGTGTGTGTGTCTTTGCGTGTCTTTGCGTGTGTTTGCGTGTGTGTGTGTGTTTGTGTGTGTGTGTGTGTGTATCGTCGTGTGTGTGTGTTTGTGTGTGTGTGCGTGTATCGTCGTGTGTGTGCGTGTGTGTGTATCGTCGTGTGTGTGTTTGCGTGTGTGCGTGTATCGTCGTGTGTGTGTGTGTGTGTTTGCGTGTATCGTCGTGTGTGTGTGCGTGTATCGTCGTGTGCTTTGCGTGTGTGTGTTTGCGTGTGTGCGTGTATCGTCGTGTGTTTGCGTGTGTTTGCGTGTGCGTGTGTGTATTTCGTGTGTGTGTAGCATTCTTGTCTTTTCGTTGTAATGTGTGTGAAATCTCTTTGGATTTGTGTATGGTTTTTTTGTTGTTGTTGTTTTTGTTTTGTCTTTTCCTTCTCTGGGATTTCTTTGGGTTTGTGTGTGTGTGTGTGGCATTTTTCGTCTTTTCTTTTTTTTTTGTATTTGTGCGTGTTTGGTGTTGTCCTGTTTAATTTGGCGTGTGTTTTTTCCCCTGGACTCTTGTTTGTCTGCCGTCCCAGGATATCTCCTGATGAAGTCCAGCCAGCTAGCCTCCAAGCGTCCGCTGAGCGAGGAAGTCGATCGACCCGCCAAACGCCGCGTAGTTCGCTCAAACAGATGCTGGGCCAAGGACATCCAGAAATACCTGAAGGCAGATCGCCCTACGCAACGTCGAGTGCTGTTCAAACGGCTGCTCACCACCTTTTTCAGGCACTTTCTGGGCAAGCGCCTGACCGCCGCGCTGGCCCGGCACGTGCCGGAAGTTGCAGATGACGTGAACGAAGCAATAGAGCTGTTCGTTGGCGGCTTCGAGGCTAGTTTCGGAACAGGCGGTATCCTGTGGTTCTGGTTGGACGACCTGCGCCAGCCAGCTAAATCGTGGCCAGCGGCTGCTGCTAGTCCAGCCCGTGCACGTGTGTTGTACGAGCTGCAGAACACCGACATGCTAGCGAAGCTCGCCGACCCGAACCTGCTGTTTACTAACGAAGCAAACGAGCAAGGGAAGAAATATTGTGATCGTACCTCGTTCCGCCAAACCAGAGCACTCATGGCCTGGTCCGGGAAGATATTGCAAGGCTGTGGTGAGCTGCTCGAAGAACAGTACCTGCGGCAGAGACTTCCTGATCCGCCCTACTTCCTCGGGGACGATCTGGACCCGGAGAATTTTCTGTCGGTATGGGAGGACTGGCCTCGTTTTTGTTTGTCCAAAAAAAAAGCCTGGGAATTTTAATAATACACGTCAAGTTTGAGCCAAGTGACTTTTATTTGAATTAAAAAATACTGTATGTTCTATTCGTTAAGCAAGCCGTTTGCGCAGGCAGTGCCGATTCGCGCCCTGCTCTCCAAGGTATTCCCAGCCAGCGGATGTTGCCTCATTCAGCGTGCACCAGCAGCACGCCTCGAACATCAGCCTGTCATTTTCAAGACCGTGCGAGTCACATTGCTTGTCGCAGCTGATCACGTCCACTGTCCTGAGCAAGAGGAGGGCCGCGCCCTCAACTTTTTTGGTGGCCACGTTGATCCACACGTGGGCCTGGCGCGTGCCACTCTCTCCTGTTGGCGATTGTGCCTTGCCGCACGCGTTGTCTACCATCGAACCTGCAAACATAGCACGCAAGGAAATGGTTGGGGCCTGTTCCCTTCCCTCTCCCCCCCCCCCCCCCAACACCCACGAGCTTCTTGCTTTTTAAATCGAAACATCACCTACGTTTTTCCTCCAGCCGGCGTGCCCGCCCCCCGCGTGCACAGGGCGCGGCCCCCGCCCCCCCCCCCCCCCCCCACACACACACACCCTGCTGCAAACAACGGTGGAGAGAAGGGACCTACACGGTTTTCGGGGGGGGGGGGGGTGTGTACGTAGGGAGAGGGGCGCGGCGCGGAACGTCCCCTTTTTGAAAAGGGCTGGTCAAGGTAGGGTGGGGGGGAGGGGGGCCGCCGCAGCACCAAAAAGAAAATCCCTCCCTTCCCCTCCGCCCGCCGGCGTTGGCCCAGAGCTTGTCTGCGTTCCCTTCCCAAGAAAGCCGCGCAAATTCGACGGCTGCCTTTGACCTCCCCCCTCCCTCCCGCCCCCCAAAAAAGTCTGACGACGGGGGGGGCCACCTCGCGCGACGAATTTGGTGTTTCTTTATATTGTAAGACAAAGAGCATGCGCAGCCATAATGGAGCGCAAACAAACAACCTGTGGCACCGAGCAGGGTTGTCGCGGTGATAAATCAGCCAAAAGGCAACGCACAGAAACTGAGCCGGGCGCTCAACCCTCGTGGTTGTTGAAGCTGCCCAGAGACCTTTGGGCGCTGATCAGAGAACGCAGGGTGCAGAGGAAGCAGTCCGGTTTGCTCTAGTGTGTCGCGAATCTCTGGCGATTGGCAAGAGCTGTGAGTTCTGGGAGGGCTGGGAGCAACCAGTCTTTGACTTGTCGCGTGACAGCAAAAAAGCAGTGTTCTCTTTCTTTGTCCAACACTGTATTAGCGTTTGCCGGCCCTTGCGACAGGTTTCGCTTGCTGCGCCCTACAGCCCAGCACATTACACAGGGAAGCGCCTGAACGAGGTGACTGTCACAACCCTGGTCATGCTAGGCGGCGGGGCTAGTAGGAAACACGTAGTGGAAGAGGGAAACTTCCTGAACGAGTTTGCTTGCATCCACGAAATAATCACCGCAAACACCAGTGACAATCTGCGGGACAGCCGAAACACTGAAGAATTGCGGTCACTCTCGATTTTAGGCGGGGAGGTGACTGACGACAGCCTGCGGGTCTTGCAAAAGCTGCAAGATTTGGAGTGCCTGACTCTTCGGCGATGCGACAAAATTACCGACACCGGCCTACAAATGTTGGCGCCCCTGCCAAGACTTCGCGAACTTTGCGTCAAGGATTGCACCCAAATTAGAGGCGCCCACCTACGGGGTCTGCAACAATTGACGAAGCTGACGTTGAGCCCACGGGCACTTGATAAAACTATAGAGGAAGTGTCTTTCCTCAGCAAGCTGAAATATTTGGACTTGCTCGGATGCACAGACGTCACAGGCAACAACATAGAACTACTTGCCGGCTCCCGGTTCGACTGCCTGCGACTTCAGTTGGTCGGTGATAATCTCAGTGACGAAAAGCTACGAGTTTTAGGCCACCTGCAGGGCCTGCAAGCCCTGCATTTGAACGGGACCACAAACATCACTGTCTACGGCCTGGCGAATTTGCAGCTCTGTCCCGCACTGGAAGAACTGATCATTGATGACTGTAGTCAGCTCGAGGACCTTTTTGTACTGCAGGGATTCCGCGCCCTGCGCACCCTGAAGCTGATAGGTATAAACGTACGTCACAGCCCGCCGTCTGGGTTCGCGGCCTGCGAGGCTGTACAAAGTCTACAGCTATATAATTACCGCATATCAGACGAGATAATCTCCGCGTTGCAGCGCTCCCAGTCACTGGAAGAATTGCAACTAACTGGGTGCATGATCACGGGCAGCGTCTTAGGGCTACAGGACTGCCGCTTGCTCAGAACGTTCGCAATGATTCAGTGTGATGGTGTGTCTGCTGAATCGCGGGAGGCGCTGGCACGGGCCAGGCCTGACATGCGCCTTGGCCTAAGCCTCTACGATATGTATTCCGTCCTGTTGGTTTAATGGCGTGTTCTATTTAAAAAGGATACTTTTTTAAAACAAAAGCAGAGAGCCCAGCCGGAAAGCCCCGTTGGAGAGCCAAACCGGCACGGTGAGAGAGAGAGAGAGAGTGCCAAAAAAGAAAAAGCTGTTTATTAAATCGACACTCGAACCAAAATTCTTGTAGGCCAGCACGTCGTTGCGGGGCACGCCGTGCCCGAGGCTGTAGCACATGCCGAGGTTGCAATAGGCGCGGGGGTGGTTGCTGTTCGTGGCCGCCCGCAGCCAGAGCTGGAAGGCCCGCACCCGATCCCGGGGCACCCCCTTGCCCGAGTGGTGGCAGGCCGCCAGGGTGTTGAGGGCGTCCGCGTGGCCGTGCTCGGCGGCGCGCGCAAACCAGCGCGAGGCGGCGGCCGGGTCCTGCGCTACACCACGGCCGTGGTAGTAACAGCGCGCAACGCAGTGCTGCGCACCGGTGTGCCCTCGCTCCGCCGCCAGGAGGAAGTACTTGTGCGCGGACCGTTTGTCCTGCGCGACGCCCCTGCCCAGGGACAAACGGGCCGCGACGGCGAAGGCCGCGTCCGAATGTCCTTTGTCCGCGGCCCGGCGGAAACAGTCTGTCGCTGCATCAGAGTCACGAGCGACCCCGACTCCGTTAGCATAGCACAGGCCGAGCTGGTACTGGGCGTCCGCGTTGTGCGGGGCCGCCTTGCGAAAACAGTCGGCTGCCTTTTTCTTGTTTTGGGGGACGCCGACTCCATCCATGTAGCATTTGCCCAGCCTGAATTGCGCGTCTGCGCTGTGCGGGGCCGCCCTGCGAAAGTACTCGAAGGCGCGGCCGAGGTCTGGGGCCACGCCGAGCCCACTCAAATAACAAAGGCCCAGGTTAGTCTGGGCAGCGGCATGCCCCTGTTCGGCCGCCCGCCGAAACCATTCCAGTGCCTGGGCGCTGTCCTCGGGGACGCCCTCTCCATCCGCGTAACATTTCGTCAGCCTGAATTGCGCTTCTGCATTGTTTTGTTCGGCCGCTCGGCGGTACCAGCTCGGCAAGGTCCCGCGCCACGCCGAGCGCATTGGCGTAACAGGCTCCTAGGTTGTACATGGCAGGCGTGTGCCCCAGCCCGGCCGCCTGGCGATAGTAGTCGACTGCCTTGGGCAGGTCCTGGGCCACGCCGCGCCCGCCGGCGTAGAATTGCCCGAGGTTAGTGTGGGCCGCTGCGTAGTTCTGCGCCGCCGCCCGCCGAAACCATTCCAGTGCCTTGGCGCAGTCCTGGCCACGCCGAGCCCGCAGCTGTAACAGACTCCCAGGGCGCATTGCGCGGCCGCATTTGTCTGTTCGGCCGCCCGCCGAAACCAGCCGGCCGCCTGGGCGCTGTCCTCGGGGACGCCGAGCCCATTGGCGTAACATTTCGCCAGCCTGAATTGCGCTTCTGCGTCGTTTTGTTCGGCCGCGCGTTTAAAGTACTCGAAGGCGCGACCCTCGTCTTGGGCCACGCCGAGCCCATTGGCGTAACATTTCGCCAACTCGAATCGCGCTTCTGCCCAATTTTGGTCGGCCGCGCGTTGAAAGTACTCGAAGGCGCGACCCTCGTCTTGGGCCACGCCGACCCATTGGCGTAACATTTCGCCAGCTCGAATTGCGCTTCTGCCCAATTTTGGTCGGCCGCGCGTTTAAAGTACTCGAAGGCGCGACCCTCGTCTTGGGCCACGCCGACCCCGTCCGCGTAACAGCACCCCAACTCTAGTTGCGCTTCTGCGTCGTTTTGGTCGGCCGCCAGGCGAAAGTAGTCGACTGCCTTGGCGTTATTTGCGGGAACGCCGACTCCATTGGCGTAACATTGTCCCAACCGTAATTGTGCGGCTGCACACTTTTGTTCGGCGGCCAGGCGAAAGTACTCCGCGGCCTGGGCGCTGCTGGTAGGGACGCCGACTCCGTCTGCGTAACACAGCCCCAGCAGGTATTGCGCGTCCGCGTCTTGCTGTGCGGCCGCCCTGTGAAAGTACTCGACTGCTTTGCTTTCGTCCTTGGCCACGCCGTGTCCACCCGCGTAGCAGTTCCCCAACCTCAAGTGCGCGGCTGCATAGTTCTGGGCGGCCGCTCGGCGAAAGTATTCCACTGCTCTCACTTGGTCTGGGGCCACGCCGAGCCCGCTGGCGTAACAGTCCCCCAGGTTAGCCTGCGCAGCCGCACAGTTCTGTTCGGCCGCGCATTCAAACAGCGCGAAGGCGCGCGCGGGATCTTGGGCCACGCCGAGCCCGCTGGCGTAACAGCACCCCAACCTAACCCGTGCTCCTGCGTCGTTTTCGAGGCGCAGGGCCAGCTGGTACTGCGCGCCGGCGTGGCCCTGTTCGCTCGCTTCTTGGAACAGCTGCAGCGCGCGGCCCTCGTCCTTGTGCACGCCGCGCCCAGAGCTCAGGCACAAGGCCAGCTGGTACTTTGCGACCGTGTCGTGTCGAGCCGCGCCCAGCGTGAACCACTTGACCGCGGCGGCGGGGTCCTGCACCACCCCACACCCTTGCAAATAACAAACCCCGAGGTTGCACAGCGCCCTAGCGTCACCTTTTTTGGCTGCTCTCTCAAAATACCCGGCGGCCAGGCCCTGGCTCTCGCGAATGCCGAGCCCGTGGTAGCAGCACACGCCCAGGTAGAACAGCGCGTCTACGTCGTTCTCGGTGGACGGCATATAAAAGCAATCGACCCCCCGTTCCACGTTGCGTCGCACGCCGTGGCAGTGGAAGTAGCACTTGCCGAGGCTGAACTTCGCGTCGTTGTCTCCTAGCTGCGCGGAGCGGCGGTACAATTTGAACGCCTGTGCGTAGTCCTGGGCTACCCCGTGCCCGTAGAAATAGGACTCGGCCAAGCAGTACAGTTGTTCGGCCTCACGCTGGGCGTTTCCTGAACCCGCGGGTTCGGCTGGTACGGCTTGTTCGGCCTCACGCTGGGCGTTTCCTGAACCCGCGGGTTCGGCTGGTACGGCTTGTTCGGCCTCGCGTTGAGCGTTTCCTGAACCCGCGGGTTCGGGCTGTGGTGCCGCCACAAGTGTCTGTTCTTGTGTGTCGCTGCGCAGGTCATGGAACAAGTCCCGCAAGATCAGCGCCACGTCGGGGTCTAGGCTTGGTTTCGCGTTGTCGACCATGTACTTGATGTCTGTCTCGGTCAGGCGCAGCAGGCCCGCGCGGTCGCGGTATTGTAGTATTCTGGCTATGATCCTGAGCGTGGCGCCGCGCACACCCCGCGCCTCCAGCTCCGTTCGCAACCACTCCTGCACTAATTGTTCGCGCGTGCGGGGGTACAAGGACATGGGTGGCATCACCGGGCACCTTTCTTCTTCTTTTTTCTTTGGTTCACTCCTTCTTCTGAAGCTCCTGCCCTCCCTCCCTCCCTTTCCCCCCTTTCCCCCCCCCCCCCTTTTGCTGGGGTGTTTCTGCTCTCGGCCCCCCCCACCTCTTTTTTTTCGGGTTTCCGCTCTCGGCCCCCCCCCCTTTTTTAGGGCGGCCCCCTCCCCCCCCCCCAGCCCCGGGGGGGGGGCCTGTCGCAAAGGAAAAAAAAAGACGGGGAAGGAAGCAGGGGAGGGGAAAAACGTCTTATCAAAAACTCCCGGACGAAACAAAAAAGGAAATATCTCCATGCCTCTGCTCACGGTGGTGATGGCCGCTGCTACGGGTGCGGACTGAGAGAGACAAGCTAGCGAGGACAGAAAAAGACAGGATCGTTGTTTTGTTGCACGCGCGCTGTATGTGTGATGTTGTGTTAGCTAGCACGCTGGGCGCCACGGCCAGCGCGGCCGCGTTGTCTGCAACCCTGGCTACAACCGCAGGCGGGGGTGGCGGGGCTGTTTCGTTGGCGCTGTGGGGCGCGGCAGTGCTACTCTTGACATCTTGCTGGGGCCTGGCGTGCCGTCTCGCCAGCGCGCTCTTCGCGCCCTCGGGCCATCGCAGCGTTCGCGCCACTTTTTTTTATTAAAAGAAAAACCCGGCCCTAAACAAACCCGCGCGGCCGCACCAAAGACGCAGCAAAAAAAAAGTGGGAGCCAGTCTAATTCTTGGCGAGATGGTCATGGTATGGAACGTCTGGGAGAAGAGAACGAAAGGAAAAAAAAAGCAGAATTAAAAAAGTACAACACGTTTTAAAAAAGAAAGTTAAAATTTTCATACCCGGCGCTGATTTCTTTTTTTTTTCTCTGCAGTCATTAAAAGCTTTTTTTTCTGGTACGTCTTACACGCGGCGATTTCAGGAGCAGTTCCCCCTTGAGCTAGGCCATGCTCATGTCGATTGGACGTACACACTGCCTTTTTTTGCAACGGCCCCCTCCCCTCCGAGCCACGCCTCGGTGGAAAGTAGGTTCTTAGAAAGGCCGAGGGGGGGGGGGGCGCACAAGAGACAGCGGGCGACAGAGTTGGGAAGGGATTTTTTTAAAAATCCCCCCCCCCTCTCCTTCCCCCCCCCCCCCCCCCCCGGACCGCCGTTGACTGAGCGGTGTCAAGAAAAAAATCTGCGCAATCTAAATCGCAAATTGTTTTTTGGTGGGAGAGACGCAAATACCCTCCCCATCTCTCCCCCCCCCCCCGATCGATGTGTTTTTTTCTTGTAGATATTGTCGGAGGCGGGTGGGGGGGGGGGGGGGGAGGGAGGGGGGGGGAGTGTAAAAAAATTGTAGACACCTTGTTGGTAATCTTTTGTCCGTCCACTATCCGACGTACTGCCAGAATCACAATAGAGCCCACAACGGAACATGGACAAGCTGGAAGCGACCAGTGTAGCCCCCTCACCGGTGGCGACGGTCGCTACCGACGCCGCGGCAGCACTGGTCTCAGGTGGTAGTGGAGATCCAATCCACGTTTTTGACGAAAACAAGTTGCTCATGGCACTTTCACCAGACGATTTCGCAAGCATCAGGCGCGGCCCGGATGGATTCTTGTGCATTTCTGACGCGATTTCCATTTTTACCGAGTGTTCTGATAATTGCGCCAGAAAAAAGTGGTCCCAAGTGGCACTAAAGTTGAAGCGATCAAGTATCGCTCCTGAAAAAAATGGTACTGGGTGGCAACCAGAGAATGATGTACAATTTTCCGTGAAGTTCTTTGCCCTCCCCCGGCGGGGCGCGCGGGCTGATCGGAGTGTGACGGCACCGGCAAAGGAGGTAAAGGAGGGCGAGCGCCGCGCCACGCCATGCACCAACTTTAAGGGCCTGTTGACCATTCTAAGCCAGCTCGACCACCCGCGCTGCAAGAAACTTCGGGCGGAGATGGCGAACCTGGCTACGCGGGCCTCGACTGGCGACGAGGCGCTCGAGAAAGCACTGCCCGTGCGTCGACAAGAAATGCCACAGGAGCTACGTGATGCGATGCGAGCGGGGCTGGCCGGCTTTGACAAGGGACCGGCGGACGGGGCCCTGGCCCTGCAAACCGTGCTGATTACACAGCTCCAAAAACTGGTCGAGGCCAAAGAGCTGGCACTAAAAGACAAGGAAGCCATCATCACTCAACGGGAAGCCCGGCTGGCGCTCGCGGACCTGGCCTTGAAGCAACAAATGACAATCACGCGCTTGCAGGAAGAGAATGCGTCCAAACGCCGGAAGCTCTTGATAGGCGCCGTGCCCGTGATGCCAGCGGGCCTGTCCCAACGCCGCTGAATGGAGCCTTGTCTGTCCAACAGCAGGATGGTACTGGGGCCGCTCAAGTCGGCATTAGGATCCACATAGTACGTGGGGACCAGCAGAGAGCCATCTATGCGTTGCAGCAGGGAATCAATGCCTCACAATCATGATCATAACCATAACCATAACCACAGCCATAACCAAAACTATAATGATATAATCATATTCATAATCATACCCCAAAGGAGGTTGGAGGAAATGTTGGAGTTCGAGGTCGAAGGTGCGAACACACCGACATAATCCCCAGTCCTATATAGATGGATAGATAGATAGATAGATAGATAGAGAGACAGATAGATAGATTAACCTGGAATCAAACTCGATCCAGCCGCTTAAGCCGCCCACCAACAGCCGCTTGTCGCGTGGCGCTTTGATCGACTTGCTCTTTGCAGCCTTCAGGACCTCTACCATTCCGTCGAATCTCAACTGCCGCGCATGGTAGGTCAAGCTAGCGGTTAGCAGGCCCAGGATAACCAAAAGGCCAGTCAAAACGTAGATGATCCACAACTTCTTTCGTTCTATACAAGGGCGACGGGCGTTTTGAGAAGTCTGTGATCGAGGAATGTGTGTGCGCTGTGTGTGTGTGTGTGTGTGTGTGTGTGTGCGTGTGTGTGTGTGCGTGTGAGTGAGGTCGCTGTGTGTGTGTGTGTGTGTGTGTGTGTGTCTGTATGTGTGTGATACGTGTGTGGTTTGATGTGGTAGGGCGTGCGTTGTCAACGTAACGGTCATCCGCGGGCGGGCCGAAAACAGGAAAAAGGGAGCTCGAAGCTGGATATTTATTATTATTATTATTATTATTATTATTATTATTATTATTATTATTATTATTATTATTATTATTATTATTATTATTATTATTATTATTATTATTATTATTATTTTGGACACCGTGATAGCCCAGTGGTCAAGTTCTACCATCTGGGCCCTGTCGCCAGTTCGATTCCCGTCGGTGCCACCAGTATTTTCATTGAACATACCGGTCTATTTCTGGACCAGTATTTTCATGGAACATACCGGCCCGTCTGGAAGTGTTGGAACTGCCCTTGCGGGGGTGTCATTAGAGCTTATCGTCAATTCTTCGTACTCCCCTCACGGGTGAGACGATGGAGGCGCATGTGCAGAAATGCATCAGCCATTGACAGAGAAGCACTATTATTATTATTATTATTATTATTATTATTATTATTATTATTATTATTATTATTGTTGTTGTTATAATAATAATAATAATAATAATAATAATAATAATAATAATAATAATGATAATAATAATAATGATGATGATGATAATAATAATAATAATAATAATAATAATAATAATAATAATATGTAATATATATATATGTATATATATATATAGAGAGAGAGACAGAAAGATTTTTGGCAACAGCTGTCCCACACAGCTTTTATGCATAAAAGTGTTTTCCGACAGCCGGCATGCTTTTCTACGGATTCCATAAATTTAAATGATCCATTTATGTGATTTTAATTTTTTTAGTGGTACTACTGCGCGACCAAGTAGTAGTAGTAGTAGTAGTAGTAGTAGTAGTAGTAGTAGTAGTAGTAGTAGTAGTAGTAGTAGTAGTACTAGTAGTAGTCACAGCCAAACGATACCCCTCCCATGCCCGGGTATGATACCCTGGGGTATGATACCCCCTTCTTGCCCCACCCCCCCCCCCAACCACCCCCGCCATTCATCCCCCCCCCCCCCATACCCCTGGAGTATGAAACCCCCCCACCCCCCCTCCCCCCCCGAGGGGCATGGGGGGTGGGATGAATGGCGGGGGTGGTTGGGGGAGAAGGGGGAAGATGGGGGTATGGGGCCTTGGGGTATGATACCCGGGTATGGGAGGGGTATCGTTTGGCTGTGAGTACTAGTAGTACTATTACTAGTAGTAGTACTAGTAGTACTAGTAGTACTAGTAGTAGTTGTAGTAGTAGTAGTAGTAGTAGTACTAGTACTAGTAGTAGTAGTACTAGTAGTAGTAGTACTAGTACTATTAGTACTAGTAGTAGTAGTAGTAGTAGTAGTAGTAGTAGTAGTAGTAGTACTAGTACTAGTACTAGTAGTTGATCTCTTGCGCCCTACAAAACAGGTATGTGACTTCCTTGCAATCAATAACCACTTCACCACAATCAAAAATCCCACCCGCAAAGCAAAGAGCCATACACTGCTTGATCACCACCCCATCTATGCTATCTTTCACACCCCAATCACACATAGTAAAAATAATAATAAAATCCTTGCAATAATGAAATTAGATCTAGGATTAAGAAGCAAAGAGAACTGTATGAAATAAAAGTAGCATGCCCAGTTAAAACTAATAGAACTAAGTATAATAAGCATAGAAATAAAACTAATAGAGAGATTAAGAAAGCTAAGAAAGCATACATGACTACCTTAATTGAAAAACTAAGTCACGATCCAAAAAAACGTAAACGGAGCCTTGCGGGTGTAGAAGCCATCAAAGCAAGTGAATGCTTGCAGTATCAATTTCAACTTGTCGAGGTCTCTGAGCTTCCGCTTGTATGCACTGCTCTGCTCACGAGTTCCCAACCGGCAAGCCACCACTAGTTGTTGCTTGCGAGAGGGTACCGGTATAGGATGATCAATAAGCCGGTCCCTTATCTCCTGCACCCATATCGCCTTCTCATTATACGGCAGGATAATTGTATACGGCTTATTGTTTTCAAATAAAGTCCGTAAGCATTTCTTCACTTCAGTTAGTGAACGCGGCCACGTGGGCTCGTCACCCCAGAAATCAGTAATAAAACTTTTAATAGTTTCTGGTGGATTATCCGGGATTGGCCCCGTTCTCCTTGGTACAAACGCCTCTCCTTTCTCTTCTCCAACTTTCGCGTGGAAACAGTATCCGTTAGTAATATGAACATCTGCTCCTACTCCTTCTGCAAATCTCGCCAACGACGGGCCTCTTTGTGCGACACATATTATCTCCTTCTTTCGCTTCTCGATTAAGTCATCAACAGACTTTTTGTCCCCATGGCATGTGGGAACTGTAACAGTGCACACTTGGGATTCCCAATTGTTGGTCCAGGACAGCTCGTCCGGTCTTGTGACATGAGGGTGAACGTACACCTCAAGTGCCTTATGTGCGATGGCCCTCTTTTTATTGATCCGTCGCTAGACTCAGCTCATAACCCTCATAAGAGTCAGTAGCGGTAACGGGATCAATATCGTTCTCCTCTCCTCTTTTTACTCCATAAATTACTCGCCGTGCGGCGCAATCAATCACAGCCCCCATCGTAGCCAATTGGGCATACGACAGTAATATTGATCCGTGGTACCCGGGGACAACGTAAAGGTCCATATGGTATACTAGTGCGGATTTTAATTTAAAGGTCAGTGTAATGATGCCTGTGATATCCGTCCGGCTACTCACTCCTTTCAAAGTGCCCGTTCAATTTTTCATATTTCCGTCCACCCAGTCCCGGTATCGATTCAAAAACTTCCGGCCGACAATATTAATATTGGCCATCGTATCATTACCAACTTTTAATATAGTTTTCGAGGTTTCACAATAAAGTTCCGTATAATACAAAACATGGGGTCTGTGTATGTTGGAAGAGAGAACAAGAACTTTACGTTCCAAATTTTGGAGTCTTGTCTCAAAGTCTTTTGTCTCCTCCTTTCTCTCCTCTTGTGTCGCCTCGTTAATGTTATTATTATCCGGCAGTACCAGGGCATTTGTTATCATACTGATATTGTATTGTGGCACTTGTGTGCACACTTTGTCTTTTTTCTCTTCGCCCGTCGAGGTCGTTGACTTTACGTCAGTCCTTAATCGTTTGGTTGCCAATGGTCGAGGCGATACGCCTGCCATCTGTCTCCTCGCCTCCATCGCCAGTTTTGCCTTCCTATTAGCAGCAGTTATCATTATTAGTCGTGACGTATGAACGGGTATGAAGCTACCTTGGGGCTGCAGCTTCTGTGCACCCACGTCCTTGTTCTCACATCGAGGAAGTGTTGGCCCAGTCTGTACAACAGCAGTGGGAAACACTGTGACTCTGGGATTAAACTTCACAGTTTTCTTCTTCCTCTCTCTTTCCTCCTCTAGTCATTCCAACACTTCGATTCGACTACCTTGATCATCTTCTTGGTAGGAGGTTGTGTCCGTGTCCGAGGTAGCGTAGGCCTAACCTCGACCGAAGTTGGGGTTGGAGCTAGCCCATGAGCCTCCTTGTCCTCTAGGTGGGGGGGCTGGGGCCCGAAAAGCTCCGCCTCCACGAGGATAGTATCCCCGACCTCCTCCTCTTCCTCTCTGGTGGGTTCCCTGCCACCTCGAGCCCCCTCTCCATGCTCCTCCTCCTCCTCCTCGTCCCCTGTGAGCAGCTTGCCTTTTATTTCTCTCCTTCTCATCCTCCTTCTGCTTGATGGTACGCATATAATCAATGATCGCTGCTCTAAGCTCGTCATCCTCACACTTGTTGGCAGACCAACCTTCTTGAGCAATTGCAAGGGCCGTTTTTTTATACATTTGGTGCACGCCTCTATCTGTACCCGCCAGCTTGTTCAAGAAGGCCGTCCTTGCCACTGGGTTCTTCCTGTCATGATTGAATGAACAGGTGATACCCGCCTTCTCTGCCCTACACTCCAGGCCCGAGAAGTGCCTCCAACATGGGGTCTAAAGGTCCGGCTCTCTCTGTCTCTTCCATCCAGCGACTCGGGTGTACGAGGCTTGCAATTGAGCACCAACAGGTACCCCGCCTGCCTGTGTTGTATGTGCCTCTGTGAGAGAGTCCATGTTCGAGCATGCGCCCATAACTTCTTGAAACAGTGCGGCCGGAGCAACGGGTTTAACCGTAGCCTCGAACACCTGTGTCTCTAGAAAGTTCTTGGACTTCACCCCATTAAAACTTGGACAGTTTTGTATGAGCTGAGTAAGCTTGCTCGGGTTAACTGTGTGTAATGCCGACAAAAAATAGAGGATGATTGGCTTGCGGCCATAGAATAGCCCGTAGGAGGAAACCACTCCCGTAAGGGTCGCCGCCAAGCTTATAGAACTCTTCAAATTCGCCGCTACTGCCTCAAAGATTTCAAATCCTATCAGAGTACCAGTGCAAAGATGCTGGTATCAGTGAGTTTGAAAATATGAAATGAGTGCGGCCACCGCCAGTTCACACTGAGCGTATTGGCCTGTCGAACTCTTTCTCTTAGTCTCCTTTTGCTTCCTCAAAGTCTTTTATACGGTTAGATCGAATCCCTCTTGAATTAAAGATTGATCAAGAAGCGTAGCAAGAGCCTCATATTCTTGAGTGTCATCACAAGCAAAAGCCTTGACGCAGGCATTGATCTCTTTGAGTTTGCCTAGAAGCGAAACATCAGTGTCTTTTTCTGAGCTCGTCTTAGCATAGAGCATAAGACTTGCCACTCCTCCCTTCCTGGCCTTAAAGGCATTTATGATGTTCTGCCTATCCTTCTTCTCAGTGTTTGTAACCACCACCGTAGTTGAGCCCGAGGGTGTAGGGGTAGGAGCTGACGGGGTATGATGTGTCGGAGGGTGTCTCCCTGCTCCTCGCGTCGCTCTTGCTTGCACTTCTGCCAATTTCACCTGCTCGGCAAACTCCTCCTTCTCTTTCGCCTTCTCCTGCTCATTTATCAACACTTTTTGAATATGAGTGACAAAAGACGCCAACTCATAAGCAGATCTGAGAAAATAGTATTTCTCCACATATTGATCCGCCCCTGCTCGATTGACAGCCAGTACGTTCGTGCCCACTGTAGGGAGAGAGTGATCTTTAGTAAGAAGCCATCTCTTCCACGCCTCATTGTGCAGTAACGCAGCCATTAACAATCTGAGCATGGTCAGCACTTTCGCTGTTCTGTCCATCTCCTCAACCACAGCATGAAGCCCGCCAGCTTTCTTAATGCTCTTCTCCATCGCACTCACCTGCTCTTCCAAGGCCTTCATTTCGGTCACAAAAAGGGTTTGTACCCCTAGTGTGTTTCTCGCACCGACATCGTTCCTCACCTTCACTTTATCGACTGCCTCCTGCCCTGTCGCAAGGAGTCTCGCAGTTGCTCTTGGGAGTGTGTATTGGAGGTAACCCTCACCCTGTGAGCCATAAGAATGTTCCCAAATCAGAGAGTGAGTATATATCCCAAAGATAGCATCAAGTAGATCAAGGTGGGTATATGTATCCCCAAACTTGATATGTTGCACCTTCTTCCTCTCTTCTCCCTCGGAGACCAGTTTGCAGAGGAGCTGTGCTGTGTTTGATAACGGGATATTATATATGTCCCCTTTAGTGCGACCTCTTTCTCGTCGCATATCATGAGGGATCCACATATATGTATTTTTCTCCTGACATACATCACATTATCAAATTGTTCTTTGGTGAGGTTATAGTGGTCTTGCACCCACTCTCGACCCTCCTGTGTGCTTTCCTCATCATTGAAAAAATTGATCATTTATCGTCCTCCTCCTCCTGTAGAGGCAGGTGGCACAGCATAAATCCCACTGTCGTCTTTTTCTACTCCTCCTCCTCTTCATTCTTCTTCATATGTTTCTTCGTCTTCCTCTTCTCTTGCTCCTCCTCCTACTCCTCCTTTCTCTTCTTTTTCCGCTCCTCTTGTTACTATTACTCGTCTGCCTCTTTGTGCTCCTCCATCTACTCCTCCTCCTTCTCCTCCTCCTTCATCCTCTTCTCCAGCTCCTCCTCCTTCATATGTTTCTTCTTCTTCTGCTCCTCTTCCTTCTCCTTCTTCCACTCCTCCTCCTTGTTGCCTCTTTTGATCTTCTCGCTCCTCTTCATCCTGAAATGCATCCACCTGAGCCAACTAAACATTCGACAATCTTGGGGGTATCCCTTTTTCCGAAATTTTCGATGAAGTATATGGACTTTTTTGAAAAAGTGTGGAAATGAAAGGAAATGAATTCCCTGATTGCAGAACATATAAAAATAATATTAAAATATGTTTTTATTAATTGTAATACACTTTAACTTCATCTTCAGAGGTGGGCAGGAACCGATCCGACACGGTAATTTTTCTACTTTTTCATAGTCCCGGCTACCATGAATCTATGATGATAACAATGCCGAACATGCAGAATTTGCTTTTACTGTTTATTCTTGCTTATATTAAGCATTTTACTATATTAAGACATGGTTTTACCTTCAAAAAATTCTGTTTGCCCGCTGTGACGTACGCTGGTACGTAGAGGGGGGGGGGGTGGGGGGGGGATGGGTCGGAGGGAGGACGCTTCACATCAGATTCTGGTGCATTATCAGAGTTAAACAAATTTCTAATTTCAGTTTTTAGAAGAAGCGTTACATTTGCAGTTGCCCTAGACAAAAACCATTATGAAAAAGTCGGACCCAGAAAAATTCCTTCAAAAAAAATAGTCACATACGACCACGTCCACGTCCACGTCCACGTCCACCCGCAGCACGACGTGCGCGGCGACGTCCGCGCAAACGGATTCCTGAGTTACGCATTCTCCAACTTGCGTCGGAGCGATCTGAATCATCTACAATATGGATAGCATCATGTTAAGGAGGAGAAGAACAAGAAGAAGAAGAAGAAGAAGAAGAAGAAGAAGAAGAAGAAGAAGAAGAAGAAGAAAACTAATACCATGCTTTTCTTCCTCTGAACCAGAAGATCGATCAGACGATGAGTCAGTTGATGAACTGGAAGATGAAGTATCAGATAAGTCATCCTCTGAATCTGCCACTGGTTCTGCAGGCTGAGCAGCACCAAGCTCTTCTTCATCAGGGAACCCACAGTCGCATCGTTCGAAATGGTTCCACGCTTGTTCAATAAGCTCTGCCTTCTTGAACTGTTTCCGATCGGAGTTTTGCGTTGCAACACCATGCATTCTCATCCATGATTTCAATTCGCTAACTACCATCTGCTTGGACGCAAATTGCTTTTTTTCCTCTGACGATCTTAGCAACGTGAGAATTTTCCGCCAAGGCTCAGAAGCATTTCCAAAGGCTAAATCCTGCTCCTGCTTTTCTTTGCTAGTAAGCTGTCTTGCACCACGCCATCTCGGGTGAGCTGGAGGACGTCCTTCATTAACAAAATAAGTGCGTGGTAAGGACAGCAGCTCTTCATCGGTCAAACGCGTAAGTGCGTTCATTTTCTCCTGTCGTTCTTGAGGCAACTCCATCCAATTTACAGGTAGCTCGTCGATCAATCGAAATTCTGCTCTCCATTCCTTGCCTTTTGATATGAGCAGGACGGCCGGGCAGGCCGCCTTCGAAGTAATCTCCATCCACCTCTACTCTGGTCAAATTTCCACCTGCTAACATTTCCTCCACATGTGCTCGCTCATCCGGCCCTAGGTATTTAGTAGCCAAAGCACGAATATCCTTCTTCAGGCGCGGATTGACGAAGTAGCCGACTGGAAGCTTGGGAGGCATGTCGGTCGCTGTCATAAATAGAGAGAGAGAGAGAGATAGATAGATAGATAGAACGAGAGAAAGAGAGAGAGAGAGAGAGATAGAGAGAGAGAGAGAGAGAGAGAGAGAGAGAAAGATAGATAATATTATTACCGGGGCGTCCGATAAACAAATTGATCGGTTCTCCTCTGGGATCATCACGCACTCCATGAAAATCCTGTGCGTCTCCCCAAGTAGCGATCTCTACAGTCGGCAAAGCGTCAGGATCTTTCTTGGTGATTCTATATGCCAAGGGTTTGTTGTAGTTTTTGAAACTCTTGTTCATACACGGGCTCAAATGAGTCATCCAGTCGTAGTTACATCCGAGAACAACCAGCACATGCCTCTTCTTGTGCTGCTTCTTGAATGCAAGAATGAGCTTTAATAACGCTTGAGCGATGTTAGTTGTCAGGAAGGTGCTCTTCCACCCGATATCCATAACTCGAAATTCCTGATCATCTCCATCGTGCCCGTGCCCTGGTGGCTTGCGATGTGACTCTACTTGGAAACGGATTCCTCTGTCAACGACATTGAGCCCAAGGAAACCCAGCATCGCCCACGCGGTGTTATCACCAGCTCCGTCCCACTCAAGATATAATTTCCACGCTTGCATTGTGCGAGGGTTCCAAAGTTGCCAATGTAAAAGTGCGGCAAGCATAGTAATGTTGCTGTTCGCGCCGTGTTCTACCGCGCCTTCAAGGTACGTCAGAATAAAATGCGTATCGGTAGTGTAGCAGGTATTGATTCCAACGCAAAGGCGAAACACAATTTTTCCTTTGAAATCTTTCGCGGCGCGGCGGCAAGATGGGATCTTCACTGGCGGTTTCATATCGGCTGATATGACTGTGGCAGCAAAATCTGCTGGTGCTGCCTTCTTGCGCTGCATGCTGGCAACGCGGCACGCCCTGTGAATTTTGTGATGAAGCCTGCTACGGCGACGCCATTCTTGAGCTTCTACTTCAGTCCTGAAACCGTTAGAATGATCAGCAGCAAGCTCTGTGCAGATCTCGCATTTTGAGAAATCTCCTTCTGCAAAACAAACCTGTAATAAGTAATGATAACGAAAATATGCATAATACCTCTGACAAACTTGACGTGCGGAAAATCCATGCGCCAAACTTTGTTGATCGTATTGTCTGTCGGAGGATTATTTGGATCAACTCGTTTCGAACAACCAAACCGAAGGCACATATCTTTCCAATTCTCGCGAACATAGTTTTGGACTCCTGCGTCCTGAGCCATTTCTTGCATCTTCCATATTCCGTCGCTGCATATCTCCGGGTAACTCTCCATGAACTTCTCGCAGAGTAATACTGCTACCACATCTTCTGTTTCAGGAACGGTTGAGTAGCTTTTTGTCAAAACCTTCGTGTTATTTGCAAAAAGTTTGTGTGCTCTTGACAAAACTTTATCACCGATCCCGTAGATACGCTGCCAGGCTACTTTGCACACAGCCTCCGTTAAATACATATACTGAAACGATCCAGTTTTTGTTTGAAACGATTCAAGCTGCGAAGCTGCCCAAGAATAAAGCTCACTGAGAGACGATGACGCATTCTTCGCTCTCGTGTAAAGCACATCACGCGTGTCGATAAATGAATAACACTTCCACTTTTTGCAGCAGACAGACTTAACTTCCCTGTCCAAGTCGGCGAAGGTAATCCCCAACAGTTTTTGGAGCGCAGACGGTCTCTGAAGCTTCACTGCACCTTTCGTGCGACTTTTCATCGTGTAGGGGCGCGTTGGATTCTTACGTGGTCTGCTGTAAGGAATTGGTGATAATCTCATGATGTTATACAACAGCTCATTCGATTCCATAAGCTCGTCGAAGTTCAATCGAAGCTCGTTGGATAATTCCGCATCGTCCACGCCGACCAGAGGAGGAAGCAATCCAGGGTTGATAGATGCAGCATCACCGTTTGAATCCGTATCTGAACACTCTTCGTCGACGTTCTACGCAAACAAGATCGCTTATGAACATTAACCAGCATGAACATAGACAGGTAGAGAAAAAAAATTACCATGGAGCCAGTAGGAAGATATAGTCTAGAGCTGCTGCAGCTACTAACATCATATCCTGTAGTGACAGTAGAACTGTCTGACTGTTTCCAGCTGTCGAGGTTAGCATCAACGTCAGGAACACCGGCCTGTAAAAAAGAATCTTCTCAGTAATAATTTTCATTTATTTATTTTTTACCTGTGCATCACTCAAGCTTGATTTTTCTGTGATGACTGTAATGTCCGAGCTTTCCCTGGGCAGAAGCGTGCGGCGACTATCTGAAATTGAGGACACGCTGTCGAGAAGCTTCCTTTTTTTTTCCCGGCGGAATAGATGATGACCTGGAGAGCGGTTGCTTTCCATCAGAACTAATACTGCTGACCGACGCTAAAAGTTCAACCTTTGCTTCATGAAGCAAGGAAATTGACTTAAGTGGAAGCGGATGTTCTTTCTCAGGAACGATGAAACATACATGACCAATGTCAGTCTCGAACAGGAAAACTGGGATTTTAGCTCCTTCCTTGGCAGCCTCTTTCAACCAGACCGGATGTGCATCGCTTGGCAGCGTAGCTATCTCTAGGTCTGGATTAGGCGCATAGCTGAGCAAAATCTCTTGATCTTTCGATATTGCGGTGGTGACAGTCACAATAGGAGTACCCTTGCTGACCTGACATTATTTACAACAATATTTATAGAAAAAATACAACACACGTAACAAAAACTTACATTGCATGGATTTATGTAACAACTAACATAATTTACCTTCACGTTCGGTCGGCAAGTGTCCTCGTCGAGCTTGTTGAACCCTTGCGATGAAGAGTTGATGAGATGCATTGCATTCCTGCTCGATTCGTTAATGAATTTAATTGGATGCATCCCTGTTTGCAGGGAACTCCCAATTTTCATAGTGAAATGATCAGAAAATGCAGCATGATCTGCAGCACGCAAAGACTTTCCTCCTGGTTCGAGGAGCCCAAGCTGGAAAGAAGGAGGAAGGTATTTATCAGCAAAGACTCCGTAGCCACCACCACGGTGTGCCACATATATCGGCGTCTTGCTAGCCCTCAGCATGGCATACCTAAAGTTTGAAATACACATGAAAAAAATGGCAGCGCTTCCCGTTAGAGGGAATCACTCAAAAAAAAAAAAGGACAGAGAAAGGCTCACTGATAGAAGGCCACACACACTAGCTAGTTATACTAAAGCTAGTATCTATACTCCCCTCTTTAAACTATGCTATATAATAATAATAATAATAATAATAATAACAATAATAATAATAATAATAATAATAATAATAATAATAATAGTGCTTCTCAGTCAATGGCGAATGCATTTCTGCACATGTGCCTCCATCGTCTCACCCGTGAGGGGAGTACGAAGATTTGACGATAGGCTCTACTGACATCCCGCAAGGCAGCTCCAAGTAATAATAATAATAATAATAATAATAATAATAATAATAATAATAATAATAATAATAATAATAATAATAATAATAATATAATAATAATAATAATAATAATAATAATAATAATAATAATAATAATAATAATAATAATAATAATAATAATAATATATTGAAGAGGAAATGCAAAATCATGCCGGTCAGTTTCACAAACTTGTGTGCAGAGTTTTTTCCACAGATTGTTGTGTACAGAAGAAAAGAATAGCATTCCCGCTCATTCTGAGCTGGGAAAAGAGCGGGAATGCTGTTACATCTTCTCGAAATGTCATGCTCTCAATAAAATCTCTGCACAAAAGTTTGCAAAACAGCAATGCAAAAACGAGTTTCATCGAATTGCTGGTTTGTGAAAAATAGATTAAGCTGGGTCGTGCAATGTTAGGAAACGACATTTATAGCTTCAACAAACACGTTGCAGCAGAAACATGCAAGGGATGACATGAGTTGAGAGTACGTACTAGGAAGGAAATGCAAAATCATGCCGGTCAGTTTCACAAACTTGTGTGCAGAGTTTTTTCCACAGATTGTTGTGTACAGAAGAAAAGAATAGCATTCCCGCTCATTCTGAGCTGGGAAAAGAGCGGGAATGCTGTTACATCTTCTCGAAATGTCATGCTCTCAATAAAATCTCTGCACAAAAGTTTGCAAAACAGCAATGCAAAAACGAGTTTCATCGAATTGCTGGTTTGTGAAAAATAGATTAAGCTGGGTCGTGCAATGTTAGGAAACGACATTTATAGCTTCAACAAACACGTTGCAGCAGAAACATGCAAGGGATGACATGAGTTGAGAGTACGTACTAGGAAGGAAATGCAAAATCATGCCGGTCGGTTTTCACAAACTTTTGTGCAGAGTTTTTTCCACAGATTGTTGTGTACAGAAGAAAAGAATAGCATTCCCGCTCATTCTGAGCTGGGAAAAGAGCGGGAATGCTGTTACATTTTCTCGAAATGTCATGTTCTCAATAAAATCTCTGCACAAAAGTTTGCAAAACAGCAATCCAAAAACGAGTTTCATCGAATTGCTGGTTTATGAAAAATAGATTAAGCTGGGTCGTGCAATGTTAGGAAATGATATTTATAGCTTCAACAAACACGTTACAGCAGAAACATGCAAGGGATGACATGAGTTGAGAGTACGCAGGAAGGAAATGCAAAATCATGCCGGTCGCCTTTCACAAACTTTTGTGCAGAGTTTTTTCCACAGATTGTTGTGTACAGAAAAAAAGAATAGCATTCCCGCTCATTCTGAGCTGGGGAAAGAGCGGGAATGCTGTTACATCTTCTCGAAATGTCATGCTCTTAATAAAATCTCTGCACAAAAGTTTGATAATAACACGACCCTTTTTCCACACGTTCAAATTTCAGACCGGCCCGAGAAAAATTTTAAGGTTGAAGGCGCTGACTGGTAGTTATGTCTTTGGAATTCAACTCA
>WBZZ01004232.1:65000-132500 GCA_019918135.1 Paulinella micropora | reverse complement strand
CATGCATTCACACCCTCCACCGTTGCATTTCTAACTGAGCAGCTTCGGCTGGGATTACTATACTTGTCTGTAAGACCCTATAGGTACCGCTAGGTTCGCACCTTCTATACCCACGTGGGGGAAGGAGTTTCAGCGGCACGCCGTCCGATCTGGCTCCACTCGGGGACACCCGTACCTCATGATGTGTATTGTTAGGAGCAGCTGAAAGTCCATAAGGCATGAGAGTAGAGGCGTTGGCGATGCGATGGAGAGTGTGTGTAGTGCGTGAGGCAGGTTCTGGCGACGCTGGGGGTGCTGGCGGGCGCCGAAGGGCATAAGCGACGCGGCAGCGTCCAGTGACACCGGCGGAAATGCGTGTAGTGTGTGTTGCAGATACCGCCGATGCTATTTGCATGGACGGGCGCTTTCCTCGGCGTAAAGAGGCGCGGCGGTGATGGCCAGCGACATTGGCCGTCTACTACTCTCAATGGATTACAAATACGCGAAGCACGGAGCTACCACTGTGGCCCTTATGGGACAAGGTAGAATCGCCGAAGACCTGGACAATCCCCGTGGGAATGCCTCTTCGACGGGCTCTGGCCCGATGTCCCAGGATGGGAGGATGAGGGCTCGCGTATATGACGGAATTCCTGAACCACGTGGAGAGGCTATCTTAGCTGCGCCTCATCCTTCCTCCCCAAACCTGGCACACGGGTCGGCGCTTCAACATAAGGCGATCGGCGCTATATGGCAGATGGCACCGCCGCCTCGACGGTACCGGCGGGTAGATCGGTACGACAAGGACGGGCGTAATCTGACTGTCTGGGGGCTCTCAGAACGCGCCAATCTACAGGAGATCGCCTCCAAAATGAGCGGTCTTGGTCTGGTGGTCCCGGTAATGGAGTGGCAAGGCCAGCGAATGTCTCGTCACCTGGAGCTGGTCTACGAGGACGATGACAGCAGGCAGACGGCGTTGCAGCAACTCAAACATCTCAAATTCTTCGGCAGAGGGGTCAATGTGGCCCTTGGGCGCAGGTTCAGGGACAGGGAACGTGTCCGAAGGCTTATTCGCATCCATCTGCGTGGGGAAGCGGCGGTCCGGAAGGAGGAAGCTGCGACGGGATATCGCGTCTTGCCTCTGCATGAAGAATGTGTCGATGATGTGCAGGTGGTGTCTTCGGAATTGGCTGCCGATGCACCTAAGTGTATGTCTGAGTGTGCTGATGTGCATGTGGTGCCCCTGCATTCGGCGGCCAGTGCAGTGGGGGACCAACCTGCGCAAGCACCTGCAGAGGGGGGCAGCACGAGGGCGGAAGCCAAGCGCGGCCGTCGGGTCCGGAAACGAGCCAAGAAGCACCGCTCCAAGCAGTTCGATACCGGCTTCAAGCTACTCGTCGCGAGTCACAACTGGCAGGGTAAAACGGGATACGACAACGTAGGCACGGCGGAATGGGCATCATTCTACAAGCACGAGGGCTGGCTAGTCATCGGGGCTCAGGAGCACCGCATGGGCAAGAAGCAACTTTCCAAATGCAGCCTGGATGGATTCCGGATTTTTGGAAAACCTGCGGAGGTCAGCGAGAAAAATCGCTGCAAGGGTGGGGTTCTATTCGCGGTGGCTAACTTCCTTGGTCCGTATTGCAACCTGGTGTCAGCCCCCGTCGACCACCGGCAGCAAGTGTGGCTGCGTATCGCCTCGGGTGTTACCGGCGCTCAGGATATCTATGTGGGCAACGGCTACTTTCCCCAGGAAACGCAGGAAGAAGAGTCGTCAGAGGCGTATGCGGCCTGGCAGGCAGCTATAGCTTTTTTTGGAGCCAAAGGTCTTGTGGTCACGGTGGCGGATGCCAACGCGAAGCTCGGGCCGGCATGCAGCCGAAAAGAGGAGGGCATCGTCGGTCAGCACGGGGAGGTCGATGATAAGGGAGAGCCGGTACGTTCGGAGAACGGCAAGAGACTCGCGGCTGTCCTCGTCGCTACGGGCCTGCGAAATCTGAGCGGCTTCTCGTGCCCAGTGGAAGGGTCCTACTGGTGGTCCCGGCGTGAGCAGCGCGGCATGGGCACAGGCAAGCACCTCCTCGATTACATCTGCGCGTCGCCTGGCTTGGCATCTGGAGCAAAGTTCGGAGTATGCGAAGATGATCTTGATACGGACCACAAGGCAGTATGTGCCGAACTGACGTGGAGCGGCCAGCGCCGGCCAAAGCGGGCTGCGAAACCTTACAGGTCCTTTCGTGTTGATAAGCTTATTGGTGCTGGTGTCTCGGGTAATGATCACGCTGCGAAGCAAGCGCTGGATTATCTACGCGACAAGTTCGATGACGTATTCCAGCATTGCCTACAGAAGCTTGGAGTGCATCAGCTGCCTGAGCTTGACCTATCGGGTGGTGCCGACAGCCAACGGGTGGTAGATGACGTCACCGAGCGAGTGGCGCAGTCCTTCCGAATGGCGGCGCACCGGGTCCTTGGCTCCAGATGTATACGACCCCGTTTCACCAACAATTGGTTCGACGGGGAGCTAAAGGAGCTCGTGTAGGTCCTAGTACCTCATACCAGTTACAATATAGAAAAGGAGGAGAAGAAAGCAATTTGAGTAAGGAGAACAGAAAATCGGAGAAAGTCTCAAGGGCTATTTTTCTCAAACAAAAACAAACATACAAACATAGCAAAATAGAGGACAGAGAATCTCACTCTACCCTCTCTCTTAGTTTCTCTCTTCACTGGTCGATTGACTGAAGGAGAAACAGAACACAAACGAACAAAAACTGAACACAGGAGCTGACACTGTCCTCCTGTTATTTACTACTACGACACTTTCATGATGTCGACAGAACTCGACGAGGAACTAAACATTCGACAATCTTGGGGGTATCCCTTTTTCCGAAATTTTCCATGAAGTATTTGGACTTTTTTGAAAACGTGTGGAAATGAAAGGAAATCAATTCACTGATTGCAGAACATATAAAAATAATATTAAAACATGTTTTTATTAATTGTAATACACTTTAACTTCATCTTCAGAGGTGGGCAGGAACCGGTCCGACACGGTAATCTTCCTCCTTTTTCATAGTCCCGGCTACTATGAATCTATGATGATCACAATGCCCAACATGCAGAATTTGCTTTTAATTTTGTTTATTTTTGTTTACATTAAGCATTTTACTTTATTATGATAATAAACATTGCTTTTACCTACAATAAATTCCCCCCCGGGGGGGGGGAGGGGGGGAGGGGGGAACGGGGGAGGAAGAGAAGTGCGATGTCGCCACGCAAAATACATAGATTCTACAACAAAATTCTTTAATTACTAAAAAAAAAAAAAAATCTAACTCCGTAATATCATACTAACTAAATTAGAAGTTTGTTTAACTCTTGCACGCGACAAACGTTCTTAATCCCGCTTTCGACCATAACAAACCTGCCAGTGCAAAAAATTACGATTAATACTACACTACTACAAAGAAAAAAAACACAAAACAAATTCAAACATCTTTCAGATGAAGGAGAAAAGTGAAAGCTATGCAAACTACCTGGTGCGTGCATTTGAAGTTAGCGCCGAGTCAGCGCAAGCGATGCTAAAACAAACATGCGTTAGGTGAGCTGGGAGCGGTGAGACCGGTGCCGCGTTGGGGGGTGGAAGGTGAGTTACCAGCAGACAGAGCGCCAGCTGCCATCCGCGCGATGAGATCCTCCAGCAAGCTTTCTCTCTCGCTCTTACTATTTTTGTTGTTGTTGTTGTTCTTGTTGTTGCTGTTGTTGTTGCTGTTGTTGTTGTTGTTGTTATCATTATCATCATAGTTTTTCTTGTTCTTGTTATTCTTCTTCTTCTTCTTCTTCACTCTCTCGTTCTCTTCTTCTGAGCTTTCCTCCTCCTCTTCCTCCTCCTCCTTCTCCTTCTTCGAATTCTTCCTCTTTCTTCTCTCCTCTTCCCGTTGTCGGTTCTCTTGCGCCTCTTTTTCCTTCCGATCTTGCGCTTCTTTTTTCTTCCTTTCCTCCTCTTTCAACTTTCTTTCTTCTGCTAGCATTTCCTTAATGGATGCGGCTTGTTCTGACATTGCCTTGTTCACAAGATCCTGAACGACTTCTTTCGACACGCCGGCGGACGAACTACCCTGAATACAATACCGGTCGCCCTTGTTTTGAAAGAAGTCGTTCATTTCTTGCGAACAAGGCAGTGGCAGAACAAACCAACAGCAACGACAACAACAACAAAGAATAATAATAATAATAATAATAATAATAATAATAATAATAATAATAATAATAATAATAATAATAATAATAATAATAGTATATCTCCTGCCAATTGCTGAGCCAAAAGGCCATGTGCATCCAGTCCTCCATTCCATAAGGAAAGTCTCCACACCAATCGGTGGAATAAAGGAAGTGACGGCATAGAACATTACTCTAGGAGCTTTATACCAATCAGCCCATTGAAAAGGACCAATGGCCTATGTACTCCCTAAATAATAATAATAATAATAATAATAATAATAATAATAATAATAATAGTGTATCTCCTGCCAATTGCTGAGCCAAAAGGCCATGTGCATCCAGTCCTCCATTCCATAAGGAAAGTCTCCACACCAATCGGTGGAATAAAGGAAGTGACGGCATAGAACATTACTCTAGGAGCTTTATACCAATCAGCCCATGGAAAGGACCGATGGCCTATGTACTCCCTAAAATAATAATAATAATAATAATAATAATAATAATAATAATAATAATAAAGTTTGAAAAAAAAATGTCAGCGCTTCCCGTTAGAGAGATTATACTCGGAAAAAAAAAGACAGGGAAAGGCTCACTGATAGAATGCCACACACACTAGCTAGCCATACTAAAGCTAGTAGCTATACTCCCCTCTCTAAACTATATGCTGCGGCGCCCAAAGAGACCTTTTGCCCCCCCCCCCCCAGCCCCCCCCCCCTCACAAAAAAAAGAAAAAGAAGAAGAAGGAGTAGGAAAGATTATACCTCCAACGACATGTCCACTTCATCAGCGTCGACCGCGGGCTTTTTGGACTTCGGCTTTCCTAGTCACGTCAGAAATTAGAAACACTGAAAAAAAGCACACAAAAAAAGATGAAATTTGCTAGTACCTGGCTTTTTCTTGCTGGACCCCTTAGGCATAGGAGGCTCAGGGGTCTCTTCTTCTTCAGGGACGTCTGGAACGTCTGGAACATCGTCCACGTCGATGGATTCTGCACAAAGAACCAAACAATATTACATACATCCTTCATTTTTCATTACATACAATGTTGCTACCGAATCTCAGTTTTTTGGCCTGCCCGAAGAGCGAGGCTCAGTCGGGCCCTTTTTTTGATTCTTCTTCTAACGTTTCAGGCGAGCATGCAGTAAATATGCAAAATAAAGAAAAGGAAGATGCAAAAAAAAAAAAAAAAAAAAAAAAAAAAAAAAAAAAAAAAGATGGAGCTGGTGGAGAAGAAGAATAATAACATGTATATGAAGAAGAAAAAGAAAAATGGAAGAAGAAGAGGAAGCAGAAGAAGAAGAAGAAGAAGAAGAAGAAGAAGAAGAAATGACCTTGTTTGCTTCGTACAGAAGCAAAAGCTCCCGCTTCCGCCAGTTGCAAATCATAGGCGGGTTCGTGGGGTTACCGACGTAGAGGAGCCACGCGGGCTTCACCTGCTTCTCGAAGTCCATCGGCGACGGCTCAAGCATGCAAGAGTGTTTAAGGTTAAAACCAAAAAAACCCATGAGCTGATATTGGATTTCGTCAGCCTTGCCATCGCCGTCAGTGTCGACCTCGCGCGCAGCAAAAATGAAGCGCTTCGATCCTGCAACATCCAAGTATAAAAAATATGTGCAGCTTGTGAATTTTGAAAAACATACAGTACCTCGATTGACTTGCGCAGGAGTCTTCTTGCGCTAACCAATGGGAAAGACAATGAAGAGCCTGCAAATAAAAAATAAACAATCAGTTTATAAAAATCTTTCATGCTTATAGGGAAAAAGACCCGGGAGCACAAGGTGAAGTTTCACCCTCACATGTCTCCACTTGCGTGGACGCCTTCAGTTCGAAATTGTTGTACTTTGTAAGTGCAACGTCGAGCGCGAGCGCCCCCTCCCGATGTTTGTTGTCCTCGGATGTGAACTTAAAGAGCAAGCTAATTAAAGCAGCAGCAAAAGAGGAATAATAATAATAATAATAAAAAGAGAGTTTAGATTTAAAAAAAATGGCAGCGCTTCCCGTTAGAAGAAATATACTCGAAAAAAAAAACAGGGAAAGGCTCACTGATAGAAGGCCACACACACTAGCTAACTATACTAAAGCTAAGTATCTATACTCCCCTCTCTAAACTATTCTATCGAATAATAATAATAACAATATAATAATAATAATATTTTACTATATCTGAGGCGTACTGATGCAGCTAATGGCATATCCTCAACGGACATAAGCCTCCAATACCCTTGTTCGAGGTCCTCCACCCCCCCGTGTCAGTCTCTCGCCTGATGATCGGGGCCACCGATGGAGCTCCTGAGGGCAAGACTGCACTAAGCCGAGGTTATTCCGCAGTCCCAGCAACCTCTTGCAAGACGTCACCGAATGTGCAAGTGCATACACCAAGCGCGGTTGCTAGAGCTGCCTCGAAACCCCACCCATAACAATCTGGTGTCTGCTGGGTCCTGGGCTATCAACCAGCATATGCGGAGTTTAAGATCTTTTACGCGCGCAGCAACCCTCCTCCCCAGCATCTACCACCAAAGGGTTATGAGTTGGCGTCACAGTTTAACGCCTTGAGGCCATTGGGCTGAATAATAATAATAATAATAATAATAATAATAATAATAATAATAAATAATAAAAGAGGAACAGAAGAAAAAGCTAATAATAATAATAATAATAGTGCTTCTCTGTCAATGGCTGATGCATTTCTGCACATGCGCCTCCATCGTCTCACCCGTGAGGGGAGTACGAAGAATTGACGATAGGCTCTAATGACACCCCCGCAAGGGCAGTTCCAACACTTCCAGACGGACCGGTATGTTCAATGAAAATACTGGTCCAGACGGACCGGTATGTTCAATGAAAATACTGGTGGCACCGACGGGAATCGAACTGGCGACAGGGCGCAGATGGTAGAACTTGACCACTGGGCTATCACGGTGTAATAATAATAATAATAATAATAATAATAATAATAATAATAATAATAATAATAATAATAATAATAATAATAATAATAGGCTTCCTCAGACTATAGCATCAGATCCAGATCCTGGACATGTGCCTCCATAATAATAATAATAATAATAATAATAATAATAATAATAATAATAATAATAATAATAATAATAATAATAATAATAATAATAATAATAATAATAATAATAATAATAGTGCTTCTCAGTCAATGGCGAATGCATTTCTGCACATGTGCCTCCATCGTCTCACCCGCGAGGGGAGTACGAAGATTTGACGATAGGCTCTACTGACATCCCCTCAAGGCAGCTCCAAGCCTTCCAGACAGACCAATACTTTCAAAGAAAATATCCTTTGAAAATACTGGCACCGACGGGAATCGAACTGGCGACAGGTCCCAGATGGTATACCTTAACCACTGGGCTATCGCGGTGCCACATAATAATATAATAATAATAATAATAATAGTGCTTCTCTGTCAATGGCTGATGCATTTCTGCACATGCGCCTCCATCGTCTCACCCGTGAGGGGAGTACGAAGAATTGACGATAAGCTCTAATGACAACCCCGCAAGGGCAGTTCCAACACTTCCAGACGGGCCGGTATGTTCAATGAAAATACTGGTCCAGAAATAGACCGGTATGTTCAATGAAAATACTGGTGGCACCGACGGGAATCGAACTGGCGACAGGGCCCAGATGGTAGAACTTGACCACTGGGCTATCACGGTGTCCATAATAATAATAATAATAATAATAATAATAATAATAATAATAATAATAATAACAGTATGAAATAAAAAAAAAATGACAGCGCTTCCCGTTAGAGGGATTATACTCGAAAAAAAAAAGACAGGGAAAGGCTCACTGATAGAAGGCCACACACACTAGCTAACCATACTAAAACTAGTAACTAACTCCTTTCTGTAAACTATGCTACAGTATCCAGTAATAATAATAATAATAATAACAATAATAATAATAATAATGATAATAATAATAATATAATAATAATATAATTATAATAATAAGAAGAAGAAGAAAAGAAGAAGAAGAAGAAGGAGAAGAAGAAGAAGAAGAGAAGAAGAAGGAGAAGAAGAAGAAGATAATAATAATAATAATAATAATAATAATAATAATAATAATAATAATAATAATAATAATAATAATAATAATAATAATAATAATAATAATAATAATAATAATAATAATAGTGCTTCTCTGTCAATGGCTGATGCATTTCTGCACATGCGCCTCCATCGTCTCACCCGTGAGGGGAGTACGAAGAATTGACGATAAGCTCTAATGACACCCCCGCAAGGGCAGTTCCAACACTTCCAGACGGGCCGGTATGTTCAATGAAAATACTGGTCCAGAAATAGACCGGTATGTTCAATGAAAATACTGGTGGCACCGACGGGAATCGAACTGGCGACAGGGCCCAGATGGTAGAACTTGACCACTGGGCTATCACGGTGTCAATAATAATAATAATAATAATAATAATAATAATAATAATAATAATAATAATAATAATAATAATAATAATAATAATAATAATAATAATAATAATAATAATAATAATAATAATAGTGCTTCTCAGTCAATGGCGAATGCATTTCTGCACATGTGCCTCCATCGTCTCACCCGCAAGGGGAGTACGAAGATTTGACGATAGGCTCTACTGACACCCCCGCAAGGCAGCTCCAAGCCTTCCAGACAGACCAATACTTTCAAAGAATATCCTTTGAAAATCCTGGCACCGACGGGAATCGAACTGGCGACAGGTCCCAGATGGTAGACCTTAACCACTGGGCTATCGCGGCGCCACATAATAATAATAATAATAATAATAATAATAATAATAATAATAATAATAATAATAATAATAATAATAGGCTTCCTCAGACTATAGCATCAGATCCAGATCCTGGACATGTTCCTCCATTGGGTCAGCCGATCCCAACGCATTGTCAGAACACCAAACAGACATAGCAGCAACAACAACAGCAGGGGCAGATGGGGGCTGTGAAGTGCATGAAGAGCTAGATGCGAGGGTGTTAGCTGAAGAGAAGAACTCGGAGACACTACGCTGCGCTCCCGAACCCCTCTCTCTAGCCAGGACGTCCACACTGCGCGGACGGCCGCGCCGCGCAACATCAACGTCACTTGGGGAGAGGGTGGGACAGAAGCTGATGAACCTCAGTGAGGTCAATCACCTCCTCGCCCCCATCCTCCACCCCAAGCTCCTCCCTTTTACCCTCCCTAGCAGACCAACACTCAGACACATATGATCCAAACAACACATCCAACTTTGGAGGGGGGCGCAACGCTGTAACCCCTAACAACGCAGCAAGCCTAAAGTTACTGCGGAAGCGCGACTTCCCCTGAAAAAGCTTACAAAACAATCGTGATTGATCCACAGGCGACATATCATCCCAACCCTGCCGCACAGAGCCCTCCCGCTCCCGCCCAAGCAACACATCCTCCACCACAACCTCACCGCCTACGACCTCACCACCCTCCTCACTCCCTCCATCCCCCTCAGCACCCCCCACAGCCATGCCACCGAGCCTCTGCATACTCAGCAACAGCTGCTTACGTCTCCCCTCATGCATGGGGCAATCCCATAAGAAGTGCGCAAGGGACTCATTGACATTATCATGACAACAGAAGCAGCGAGGGGACATGCCACTGACCAACTTGCTGCGGTACAACCGAAGGCGGTTGTTGCAGCTGAGCAACCTTCTCCGAAGCAGATTATAATGCACATCATCAAGGGCTACCCATCTTGGGAACTCCTTAGTTCCAAAGACTTGTCTTAGGATGACTCGCAGGCCATCAGTAAGATCGCTGCCTGCCTCTCGCTTGTCCCACATCAGTTGCTGCACCATCTTGACGTCCTGCTGAAGGGCCCACTTGTCCACAGTCGAACTCCAACCCTCGAGGTCCTTCTCTGAGCTATTTAGGAGCTCCTGAAGCCCTTGTTGTAGATCTATTGAGTCCCTGATAGCGCCTTCGGCCTCCGCAGTCCAGTCGGATTTGACTTGAGATGCGATGACAGGAAATCGCTCCTCCGGTAGAACACGCAGCCGTCCATAGAACTTCAGTTGCGCCGCCCGCCGCAAACGCTCCGCACTCAAAGAGCGCGCTAGAAAGAGTGTAATCCACTTGCTTGTCTTAGGGCTGATGCCGAGAATCATTCTCATGGGGCGCAGCATTGCTGCCTCCAGCTTGGTGAGCTGCGATACGGGGGCACGCCAGACATCGAAGGCGTACTTCAGCTTGGCCCCCACAAGTTGATTCCAGCACATGAGACGATACCTAGCTTGTATCTCACCTGCACACCACAAAGAGTACCAACCTGCGGTGGCGACTTCAGTGACACGCGTAGCCCGCAGGGCCTGCTCCTTCCACTTTAGGTCGTCGGTGATAACCACTCCCAGGTACTTGTACTGACTGGTGACACGAAGCTTCTGGCCGCGAAACCACACCACGGGCTCACCTCGCTCCCTGATACTTGGTCGTTTCGCCTTGCTCGACGTGTAAATGGGCATGATTTCCGTCTTGCCGGTCTTCAAGTTGACTTCCAGCCGGTAATCTTCCGCGAACTTGGCCACAACATTGACCATCTTCTGGAGCTCGGTGCCACTGTGAGCGATGAGGGCCACGTCGTCCGCGTATAGAAGTGCCTTGATGTCGTTCAGCCGCTTCACATCCGTGATCTTGAGGGCACTCGCCAGCCGATCACACAGCTCATCCATAAAGACGTTGAAGAGTGTGGGAGAGAGAGGGGACCCCTGTTGGACGCCTACACCCTCCAGTACTTCGGGGGTGAGTGCTCCATCAACTAGCACTTGCGACGAAGTCTGCTCGTAGCACCTGCGTAGCGTGCGCCAGAACTTGCCCCTTACACCCAGCTTCCAGAGCCTCTCAAATAGGCCATCTCTCCAAACAGACGGGAAAGCCTTGCGTAGATCGACGAACAGGACATACGACTCCCGCTTCTGCTGCTGACGCCCCTTCAACCTCTGCCAAAGGGTAAAAACCTGATCCGTAGTGCGACGCCCCGGGCGGAAGCCTCCCTGCTCTGGACGTAGCTTATCCGGGCCATCCACGAAGAGCGTTAGACGAGTAGCTAATAAGGACAGATACAGCTTACCAAGGCAACTAATAATCGAGATATCCCTCCAGTTGTCAGGATCCGTAGGATCCCCACCCTTGGGGATATTGACGATGATTCCCTTGCCCCAAGCTTTTGGAGTCCTCTCGGCTTCTCGAATCCAGTTGAAGTACTGCGTTAAGTAGCCATTGATGTAGGCGCCGCCATACTTGAGCATCTCGTTCTTCACTTTGTCCTCGCCACAAGCTTTGTGGTTATTCAGGGCACGTTGCCTTGCAAGGACCTCCTCTTGCGTGAACGGCTTGTCCAGCTCTTCGCAAGTGTCTTCACCTACTTCGTGCTCCTTCATAGCCCGGGCCACCTCATTTCTGAAGCGATCGTTCCAGTGGAACTGCCGCTTAGCTTCGGCTACCTCCCACTCCAGCGAGCCTGCTTCTGCACAGCACTCCACCACAACAGCCGCACTTGCCGGATTTTCCCGTGGCTTCACCGAATTTTTCCGAAATTCCTCCCACCGAGCGACCTTTTCCGGCAGCGTACACGCCAGTGAGCCATCCTCCCTTTGCACCGGCGCGGAGACCTTCGTTCTGCGTGCCCCGCCAAGCCGCTTCGCGAGTAGCCAAAAGCGCTTTGAGGATTGCTCGCGTTGACATTTGACCGCTTCTTCCTGCACTTGCTTGAAGGAGGCGGACTTCTTGGCCCGAGTTGCCTTCCGAATTTGCTTGCGGAGCCGTAGCCAATTCAGACGGGCTTCCGCATTCGATTCATCCCTCCTGTATAGATAGTAATTGAGAAGCTAGAGAAGCTCTCCTTGAGAAGTCGATAATTCGTCGGATAGGTTCTCAGGCCTACTTTTTGAGAACGATCAGAAATTTGCAAAAATACTCTGACGTATGTATGAAATGATGTAGATAAATGCACAAACTAGAAGGGTAGAGTGTTGTGCTCCTGTCCCTATGCTTGTTTGTGTTTTGCGTGTGTTCCTTTACTCTTCTGTCTACCTCCTTCTTCTTGGTCTCTGTGTGAGAACAGCAAGAATGACAGAGAGTTTGTATCTGATGACTCCTTGTGAGCACACAGATATGGATTGGTCTGGAGGGTACGAGACACCTACCAGGAACCAGTCAAATTGTTTTTTTTGTAAGAGAGCTATAAGGGTTCTGTGTTGGAGTATTTGTTTTTGTCTGACGTCTCCGTGTGAGACAGGTCAGTAAAAATTCGTTCTGTTGCCCGTGTGGCAAAGCAGAAAGAAATCAGCCTATTGATGTGGACTCCAAATGTAATGCCCCCGTCGATAGCTCGTAAAAAGTCGGTATACAACCAAACACAGTCCTCAAAAGATGAGAATGATGTCTCGTTGTATTATAATTAGCTCAGTAAAGCCGAAAAGCAAACGGCACCAGACCAGGAATAAAATGGTGTTAGGTCCGAATCAGGACAAACGATACTGAAAAACAGGCTCAGCCTGGAAAAACTAGGTGCACCTGTCACCAGAAATTAAGGTACTTTTTACCGGCTATCCGGGGGGTGATGCCTACAGGCTGTCGAGATTTGGCTAGAGGTTGATGGCTTCTTCTCCTTCTTGAGATCGCCCGGCGGTATAGGAGATCGAAGGAGAGAAATGTAACTTTAGGCGTTACACCGAATGATTTCGGTTTCGGATTTTGTGCGAAATTCGAATTTGACCGGATTTCAAATTTGAATTTTGAATTTTGAAGTCATCCGAATGTGAGGAGTAACTTCTTGGCTTTGGTCGGATGATATGGTATGAAGGTCTTGGGGTCTGAAGTAAAGTCGCATCCTTGTCGACGCAACCTTGCCGCACACCCAGAGAATATACAACCTTCGGTTGGAAAGGTCTCAAAAGGGGTCATACTCGTCCGCTTCCAGGCGTCTCATGTACTCATCCTCCGTACTGGATTGGGAGCCTGATCGGGCTCGTTCCTCTGGTTGGTCGAGGGGAGAGGAGTCTCGCTCTTGTTCAAGCTGGACCTGGAGTGTCTTTTGTTCATCGTCGGGTAGGTCGAACTGATGATGGGACAACAGCGGCGGTTCATATTCCGGGTATAACCGCCGGATTACGGGTTCGAGTTTGTACTCGTAAACTTGCTCCCATCGGGGGTAGCAATGTCGGGAGTGATATATATAGTCTAGTGACTTTGTGGCTTGATGCCATCGGAACTCTTGGTCCTGTACAGCGCGGTCCCATTCTGAACGCTCGAGCTGTTTGAATCGTCGGTCCCACTCCTCAGTGTGAGGTCGGATGCGCCAAGATTCGGTTGGGGTTGGACCCATTTGTTCGTTCACCGTCCGCACCGACTCTAGGTTGCCCAACCTTATCAGTCGTATGCGGATTGCGATAAGCCATATCGCCGGTTGTTCCATTCGGAAGCGAAGGTAGTGTCTTTGCCTCAACCTTGCCGCTCCTTGGAATCGTTCGGGCATCGGCGGCCGCGAGGGGCGATACGTCATCCGCCTAAGGTAGGACGGCTAAGATGAGATGTGTCTGGCAACACATATGAGAGGTTACGTTTATGGGAGATGCGTGTCAAGGGGGGGGGGGGGGGGCAACCCCATGGCCTCCTTGATCTGGCGCAACTCGTCACCTTCTGTCGCCAGCTGCCATGGATGGTCACGGCCTGCTCTGAGGTGGTAGGCTCTGTATGCCTTGACCTCCTCAGGCAATGGTACGCCCGCTCTCTCTAGGAGATGGTAATAGGCGTTGATATCCGCTTGTGGTCATCGGAGCCTGCGGAGCTCATGGGGTTCCAGGAGCTGTCTGGGCGTTGCGTTGATACTGTAGTGTCGCAACACACATGCCCTTTGTTGATCGGACAAGCTGGCCCAGCCTCGGATAGACCGAACCCTTTCCCACTGCTCTATGGTCAGCGGGGCCCTGTCATTCGGGGTGGGTATGTATGGCACCACATGTGGGAGTGGGTTCTCCTGAGGGCGCCAGGTTGGTTCCCCCTGAAGAATCTCCCAAGGTTTCGCGATCGGGTATTTCCACAACCGCGTCCTCTCGCCGGTGTTTTTGTGCGCCAGACACAGGTGCGGCCCGTATCGCTCTGGTGATATATAGACGTCGGAAGCCAGACGCCATCGGTGTCCACAGTCTTGGGTACCATAAAACATTGCAGAGTTTAACCCGCAAATCACTTGGAGTAGGTTGTCGTCTTGGTCCTTGTAATGGCAGCACGGGTTGCTGGACCAGACCCCTCTCTTATCTTGCATTGGCGAGAATTGTGGCTGTATGTTCTCATAGGATACGGACCCCGGGACTGGTCGTTCCTCAAATAGGTGAGGATCCGGAACACAGTTAAAACAAAGGAATCGGCCAAGGTGGGGGGGTCACTTTTTCCTAAATTTGTAATGACAAAAACATATATTTTCACAACATTCAGGAAATCGATAGAAATCATTTACCTAATTGAGCAATGTATTAAAATGATATTGAAACATGTTTTTATTGATCGGAAGTCAGTTGGACTTCACCTCCGGAGGTGTGTCGGAACCGGTCCAAAACCATGTATTTTACATATTTTTCTATCATTTCGTACTGCCGGAACGGATTGCATTGATCTAAATGATTGGTCCTTGCTTTTACAATGCTTACTAATCGTTTTGCGCTTTTTTTCTATTTAATTTATCATTTCCCTTTCAACAGACTTGAGAAAAACTGACTGAAACAGGAGGGAAAGGGGGGGGGGGTGACAGCAAGGACTGACAAAGCTGTCCGATGACGAGCTTCACGGAATCCATGCTCACAAAGAAAGGAGAAGCTGTGCTGATGAATTCTAAGCTATTATTTATTATTATTATTGCTTTGCTTGCCTCCACACTTAGGAAAAACATGTGACATAGCGATGTGTGTGTGTGTGTGTGTGTGGGGGGGGGGGGGGGGGCGGGGGGGAAGGGATGGGGGCATGTCTGCACAAGGTTCCGCTCGATGGCGCCCAGCCTAATTTTGCCTGTTTCTTTTTACTTTCTCCAAATTGTCTAAAACAAAAAATGTTTTGAGATTTGAATTCGATTCGACTTCTAGCCACAGAGCTATCGCCCTGCGCACCACGCAACACACATGTAAAACAGCTCAAGACAACTATGTCAAAGAATACATGCGCAAAACATTCCATACAACAAGCAAACACCTGCAATCAGGGCCAAAGAAGCAAACGGTCAGTGTCGCAGCGCCATCGACGCTAATGCAAACTCAAACCAATTCGATTGCGATGGCGAACTGACCGGCGTGCCGTCCGGGGACGTAAAGACGCGGGCGGGGGTCAAGTGTGCATACTTCGCCTTCACTCCTCTTCTTTCCTTCTTCCTATTGCTCTTCCTGCTTCTCTTCTTCTTTTTATTTTTAGGCTTTCTGCTTTCATAATCGGACTGTGACTCACTGGAGCTGTCACTGTCGCGCTCACTATTGCTGTCAGACCCTGACTCACTGAAACTATCTTCCTCGTCGCTCGTGTCCTTCTTTCTATTTTCCTTCTTTTTCTTCTTCTCCTTTTTCTTCTTTTGCTTCTTTTCCTGCTTTTTCTTCTTTCTTTCAACTACGTCTTCCTTTTCCTTCTCTTTCTTCTCTACGATCATTTCGTTCCAACGCTTCTCTCTCTCGTCCATCATCTTCGTTATTTCTTTCCTGTGGTCTTCCAGGGTCTTGGCGAGTGAATCCTGGTTGGGGACAGCGCCGTTCTGTTTGAAAACAGCAAAAAACTAACAGTCTCTCCTTAAGAAACCTTACTTGAACAATGTGTATATGGGGGGGGGGGGCTCTGAAATTATTGATGCATAATGGATATGATATGAGTGCAAAGAATGGAAGAGGGACTTGGGGTTAGGTTAATGCAAGGAAAGAAAGAGACAACAACAGACAAAGACCGCCGGAGGGGACTGGCAGGGCGTTTGTTTTGCCGGGCCTACAAGAACAGAACAAAATCCATGTCGCCAAAACAGACGACCCATAGTAATACAGGTGGGCTTGGGGCCAGGGGTCTTCTTCTTGGGAGGCTTGGGCTTCGTCGGTTGCTCCTCCTCCTCCTCCTCCTGCTCCTGCTCTGACTCTTCTGTATGCAAACATTCCAAAAGTTTACAGCATGCTAGAGAACTCAAGACAAGGAAGGCAGTGATGAAGCACAAGAGACATGACATATTACCGAGCTTTGTCTTCTTGGAGGGCTTCTCGCCGCCTGGCGTAGGTAGCGGGGTCTTTCTCTTGCCCTTCCCCTGCCTGTCCGCCTGGGCCAGCAGCAGCTGCTTTGACTTCCACTTGCGCAGTATTGGAGGTTCAGTCGGGTTCCCGACGTAAGGGAGAAAAAGCTGCTTCGTAGCCGTATCAAAATCCAGGGTCGACTTCGGTAGACGGCGGGAGTTCTTAAGATTGAAGTAATAAAAATTAAGAAACTGAAGCTCCAGCGCATTAGCCTTACCGTCTCCGGTGGTATCCACCTCTCTCACAGCCAAGATGTGGCGTTGGGAACCTCATACACATACACACAATTGCATCGTCAGACGAAGATAGAATCACCAAAGGACCAAGCAAACGAATGATAGTTCAAGATACCTCGCTTTACTAACGAGGGGGGCTTCTTGCGCCAGTCGGGTGGGAAGGTGATGGCAATCCTGCACAAAAACCTCATTGAAAAACGCAACAAGCAACTGAAGTTCTACCCAGGAGCGGAGCGCGAAATCTCTCCCTCCGAAGTCTCGATTTGGGTGGAAGCCTTGAGATGGAAGTTGGAATACTTCGTCAACTCCACGTTCAGCAGCACTGCGCTCTCCCGCACCTTCCCGTCATCCGTAAAGTGCCGGAATAACAAGCTGTTATAGATATGTATATGTATATGTAATATAATATAATATAATATAATATAAAGAGAAAGAGAGAGAGAAAGAGAAAGAGAAAGAGAAAGAGAGAGAGAGAGAGAGAGAGAGAGTCTCAGAGAGAGAGAGAGACAGAGAGAAGGAAAGAGATGTCATTGTATATGTATACATCTGTATGTCTATGTATGTATGAGAGATGACCAGTCCTCCCATGGTTTTCCAGACAAGAACTGGAAGGTGTTTTTCGTCGCCCAAATCCGAACCTTCCCAGCCGGCACTGGGGGCAAGTTGTCTGTCTCTGCCTTCGTTGCCGTCGTGGTGGTTGTAGTCGTTGTTGTTGTTGCTGTTGCCGTGGTCGTTGTTGTTGTCGTCGTGGTCGTGGTTGTGGTCGTTGTTGTTGCTGTCGTCGTGGTCGTTGTTGTTGTTGTCGCTGTTGTCGTCGTCGTCGTGGTCGTTGCTGTTGTTGTTGTCGTCGTCGTGGTCGTGGTCGTTGTTGTCGTTGTCGTTGTCGTCGTCGTGGTCGTTGTTGTTGTTGTTGTCGTTGCTGTTGTTGCTGTCGTTGTTGTTGTTGCTGTCGTTGTTGTTGTTGTTGCTGTCGTTGTTGTTGTCGTCGTCGTTGCTGTCGTTGTTGTTGTTGCTGCTGCCTTCTTTTTGACTTCACCTTTCTTCTTCCCTTCTTTCTTCTTGTCCTTCTTCTTGTCTGCCTTCTTTTTCTTTGTGGGGGTTGGGGGGTTTTGATTTGCGGGGTCCTGTGGTTTCAAGAAGGAGGTCGGCCGTCTGTCTCGCTTGGGAGCAGTGGCCCCCGTGAGACCGTCCTTCCAGGGCGTGGGGGAAGTCTTGTTGAGTAGCCCTTTGGGATTCCAGGTGTAGACATGCCCTGGCGCTAATTCGTCCAAGTCCTGCTTACCCAGCTCGTACTTTTTGCGCACTTCGTCTGAAATGACGACAGTTGCAAAGGGTTTGATGGACGCATCGTCGGTAGCACCGTTGATGGTGAGAAACAGCTCCCCACGACGGTTCTTGCGAATCGTCTGCAGCGTTACAGCAACGTTGCTAGTTGCTGCTTGCTTACTTTTTTGGGGCATCAGAACGCTCGGGGGCTCGAACACACGAGGTTGCAACCGCTAGGATGCACCTGTTCAAGTGCAAGACAGTTCAAAAGTGAACAGAGCTGGGGTTGTTTGAAAGTGCAAGGGAGGGAACCGTTGAAGTGGCATGTTTCCCGCGCCGCCAGCCTGGCCAGTGCAGTTTTCTGGGTCGGCCGATACAAAAACGCAAGCAACACCCATACTTTCTGCAGGTATCCCAGCCAAGCGAAAGCGAGATATGAGCTGCAAATATATATCCGTGTCTTTCCACATCGTGACTAGAGCCGGAATGCAAATGGAAGCTTTTTTGCCCGATGTTTTGTGACGAAAATAATGCAGAAAATTTTCCCATTAACGACCTCATACGTACTGCAAAATGATTAGAACATGGGTCCTGGATAAGCACTTCATGTTTGCAGTGAGTTAGTTCATGCATCCGACTTATAATCTTCAAATTTTTTGGAAATTCCTGCCGAGGCACTCGGTTTCTGTGACGTTCTCCCTCCTGGGCTTATAGCAGTTGGTCGGACATGATTTTCAAATTTTTTGGCAGAGGTTTCTTTGCGTGCAGTCTAATATAGACTGTGGAAATGTGATTCCGGCTCAAGTTGCGTGTGGGAAAGAGCCGGAAAGCTATTCTTAGCTCCGTGGATAGCTTTCTTCTTGTGAACAACATGCATGAATTTTTCGTGTATGGTTTCTGCACTCAAAATTTTCCGCAGTAATTTCAACAAAGCAAGCTATCTCTAGAGCGCGCAGTATGTTTCCGGGTCTTTCCATTGCCTGACTTGAGTCGGAAACATATTTCCTCGCTCTATCTTTTGCTTCTTGTCAAGCAGTGGATGCATGAATTTTTCAAACATTTCCACCATTTTTTTTCAAAACTTTCCGCAATCATTTCACCAAAGCAAAGCTATCTCTAGAGCGCGCAGTATGTTTCCGGGTCTTTCCATCCCCTGACTTGAGCCGGAAACATATTTCCACGCTCTATCTTTTGCTTCTTGTCAAGCAGTGGATGCATGAATTTCTCGCCTCTCTCGCTCTCTCCCCCCCACCCCCCCCCTTTCTCTCTCTCTCTCTCATTCCTCTCTCTCTCTCTCTCTGAGACTCTCTCTCTCTCTCTCTCTCTCTCTCCTCCCTCTCCCTCTCTCTCTCTCTCTCTCCTCTCTCTCTCTCTCTCTCTTTTTCTCGCCTCTCTCTCTCTCTCATTCCAAAGTGTTATATTTATGTGTACGTACCATATTCATATTGCGCTTATGCCATCATACCCAAACGCCGTCATTTTTTTTTAAGCACGCGCGAAACATCAGAAAATGCTGTTTTTTTTCTAATGCATATTTTCCTATGCAACAGCACTTAGAAAAATTCGTAATATGTACATGTACATGATTACTTATTCATATTGCGCTTATGCCATCATACCCAAACGCCGTCATTTTTTTTTTAAGCACGCGCGAAACATCAGAAAATGCTGTTTTTTTTCTAATGCATATTTTCCTATGCAACAGCACTTAGAAAAATTCGTAATGTGTACATGTACATGATTACTTATTCATATTGCGCTTATGCCATCATACCCAAACGCCGTCATTTTTTTTTTTAAGCACGCGCGAAACATCAGAAAATGCTGTTTTTTTTCTAATGCATATTTTCCTATGCAACAGCACTTAGAAAAATTCGTAATATGTATATGTACATGATTACTTATTCATATTGCGCTTATGCCATCATACCCAAACGCCGTCATTTTTTTTTTAAGCACGCGCGAAACATCAGAAAATGCTGTTTTTTTTTCTAATGCATATTTTCCTATGCAGCAGCACTTAGAAGAATTCGTAATCTGTACATGTACATGATGTACTACTAGGGTAGCTACAGCATCAACCCGCCGCGAGATGTTGCGCGCAGGCAAGGCTCCCGTCTACGTGGGGCCTACGGAGGATGGATATGGACTGTTCTGTGATGTTCACGAGCTACCTGCCACTTATTCGTTGGGACTGTTACATCCAGGTGGAAGGCTAGTGGGAACTGCCAACAATGCGCATACGCAGCATTTCACTATGCGGACGAGCCGTGGGCTGCAGGCAGGCATGCACCCGATTGACAACATCAGCACATCGGCTAGAAACGCAATGCACCTTATCAATAGCGCAGCGCGTGGCTTTCAAAGCCAACCGGCCGCGGCCGAGGACGTTCGATTCAACGCTAGGGTGAGCAAGGGTAATGCGTTTGTGACGCTCTCACGTGCGGTGGGCAGAGACGCAGAGATTTTGTTGAACTACACCCCCAATCCTCATTTGACATTCACGACCAGCCCCAAAATGGCGTATCCTGAATGGATGCAAAAGGTAGCCTCCAGAAGGGAAAGAATACCTGTATGGTCACTAGAAACTGAGGAAGGTTGCATTTATTTTATTGTGCCTGAGGAGGAGCATCCTATACCTCTGAGATCTGTATCCTTGGCACAGAATGAGAAGCAGGCTCTACTGGCTTCGGTAGCTGACGGGTTGGACTTACCATCGCTGTCCCGATCGTTGTCATTGCGTCTCGATCAGAAGGAGAAGCTCTTGGACTCTGTCTTGGCGCCTTCGGACATACCATCGCTGTCCCGATCGTTGTCATTGCGTCTCGATCAGAAGGAGAAGCTCTTGGACTCTGTCTTGGCGCCTTCGAAGACACTGAAGAGGGAAGATTCTGACATTACAGTTATTGCTCGAACATCATCCGTGCAGTTAAAGACGGAGGATTCTGACTTTACCTACATGGCGCGACAATCGAGCTCAACGGACACTGTCGATCCTGCATACCTTCTCAGAGACGTAGGGCTGCCTCCACCTCTAGAGGACGCGGTTGTTCCTTCTCCCCTTTTACCACAAGAAAACGAATCCGATTCGACTGTGTTTCCTCCTGAGGAGGACGCAACTGAGACTGCCGTGCCTGCCCCGGAAGATGAGTCGACTGAGGTTGTGTCTGAACAATCTGATCGGTTCGCATTCTTGTCGCACACAGGACGATGAGCCTCCTGCATTAATCGATGAAGAGTTCACACCCACAGGAATCCCGGTATGATTGTATCTTTGTATCCACTGATTGCAGCTTATCCATGGTGTGTCTTTCCCAGGAGTGGATGACTGAGGAGCAAGCGGCCGATATGGAGGCAGAGGCGCGGGTCCTGGGTACCGGGGAGGAATACGAAACACCTGACGGAGAGACTGCGCGCGATTGGAACATGGAGGATCTGCACTCTTCAAACGAACCGCTGTTTCAGCTTATGGTGCTGAATATACCGAGGATGAAGCGGAAACGCCGACAGCCAACACGTCCTTATAATAGGATAACGCGACCGGTTGGCGCCATCAGGCAGCAGCGACCCAAAGCGTTCGGCACGCTTGGCATGACGTATGCGGAGCTGGACCATCATGTCAAGTCATTCTGCTGCGCAAAGTGGAAGTGTTACTCCTTTTTGAACACGCTCGACGTAATGGATGCTCGTGCTAAGATTTGTTGTATTTCATTGAGCGAGCTTTACACATGGGTTGTTGGTCAGCTTGAGGCATTCCAGACCAACAAGGGAACCTTTCAATACTTGTATCAAACTGAGGAGGTATGCAGAACCGCGTGGCAGCGGATCCATGGGGTCGGGGATGCGATTGTTAAGAGGGCCCACAGAATGCTCGCTTCTGGTACGAAGGTGTTTGCGAAGTCGTCCACGCCCTATCCTGAGGTCTCGGACATTATCTGCGTGTTACTCTGCGAGAAGTTTGGAGAATCGCCAGAGATCTGTAGCGACGGGCTCTGGAAATTGCAGACCATGGCAGCGGACGCTGGAGTGCAAGAATACGTCATTGGGCACTGGAAAGAAGCTTGCGAGAGGCTTGGTGCATCCCCCCGAGTGGACAGGAATCGGCCTCCTGATCGGAAGACCATCGACATATGTTGGCGACAGGATTACAAGCACGTCAAATTCATCCGAGGTACCATCGCGTTTCAATTTGCTAACGAGCGAGAAAAGACAGTCGGCTTCTTGACAATGTTGGTCTAGATGGGGACTTTGCTAAAGACGAGATCTGCACAGAACTAGCTGCGGAACATGCAAGGGGCTTCAAGTCCGAGGCGGAGGCCCAGGACTGGCGTCGCCGTAGTCGGCTGCATCATAAACTGCAACGATCCAACAGGATCTCGATCATGGGAAGAAAGAAAAGTGCACCCAATGATCCTCATTCATTGATCCTATCAGCAGACATGAAGCCACCGGTCAAGGTCCCGTCCTGCCGCCGTCTTTCCAAGGACTTCAAGAAGAAGTTTGTTCTGCGCCTCTGTGTGGGTATGGCGACTTGTTACACCACAGACACTCATTTCATTGTTTCGTATCTGGAGGGAGCCATTGCCAAAGGGGTCAACGCTAACATTACGATGCTGGCAGCCCTTGTTCACTGGGCTACATGGAATCCCGCAACCATGGCTTCGTGGAAGCTGTTTTTCGAATGGGACGGTGGCAGTGAGAACACAGCCTGGCCGTTGCTTGGGTACTGCTGCAAGATAGTGGACGAAGGCGTCAAAGGTTGGATCGAAACCCACCGCAATCTCAAAGGGCATGGACACGACGGCGACGATCAAGACTTTCGTGTCATGGATATGGGATGGAAAAGTAGCTTTTTCACCACCAACCTAGCCCAGGCACTCCTGAAGCTTCTGTTGGCGTTCAAGAGCAAGAGGGAACGCTACGTGCTGCTGGTTCTGACCTGCTGCTATGACTGGCAAAAGTATTTCGCCCCTTGTATGAACAAGTTCTTCAAGCAGTACTCGAAGCCGTTGGCCTGGCGTATTCGCAAGAGGGGCCCGAACGAGCTGCCTACGGCGGAAGTCAAGACGTGGGTAATACTATCCATCAACCTGCTTACCTACCTACCTATCGATCAATGTATTTACCTATTTGCCCGGCTAAAAATATATTGCTTATTTACATGCAGGGCGATGTCCAGCCGGAGTGGCATGGCGAGGGCGACGACGTCCAGGGCGCTCCGCTCAGCATCTACGTGAGGCGTCCCGGTATGAAATCATTGCTTCACTGTTATGTGTTGCCTGGATTTTCCATGATGTGCTATACGTTTCTGTGGTATATTGCTTGCAGAGCAAGCTATGCCCCCGAAGCTTCCTAACGGGATGTTTGCAACACCCCGCCTCAAGAAGGACATCCGAGCTTTGGCGAAGAAGTACTTGAGCCGGGAGGAGATTGACTGGATCGAGGAAATGCTCGCGAAGAACAATTTGACTCGCCTGCACATCGACGGTGACTATCTGCAAGGCAATCTCCCGGGCAAGCCTGCCCACATGTCGTGCGTTGACGCGAAGGGCAAAGAGTGGCGTGTCGAATTTCGTGTCTTGGATGAGCTGCCTCAGAATTTGTGGGAGCTACCACCGGATCGCAAGGCGAAGGTCGATGCCCTCACTCTTCTCACCGAGGAAGAGCGACTGAACCTTCCCAGAACTTACTTCTGTAATAATCAAGCCCCACCAGCGCACCCACGGTGGGTTGGTGGGAGAGAACTTACTCCGGAAGAGCGGCGGGCTCAGGATCTGATGATTGCAGCTGCTCAAGCTCCGTGGAAGAAGATCGACGCCCTTCTGAAAGGGGCTGAGAACAAGGAGTCGTTTGCAGCCAGCCAAATGGTTGTAAAGGAGTTGAAGAGTTGGCTGATGCAGCACGGCGTGGCCACGCAAGACAGAGACAGGAAGGCTTTCAAGAAGGCCGATCTTATGGAACGCGCCTGGTCGCACTTTCAAGACTGTGATTGCGGCCTCGAACAAGATGACGATCCTCCTCCACCTGTTCCTCGTCCTCTTCCTCGTCCTCCCTCTTTCTTCTTCTGCCTCTTTTTCTTCTTCTTCTTCTTCTTCTTCTTCTTCTTCTTCTTCTTCTTCTTCTTCTTCTTCTTTCTTTCTTTCTTCTTTCTTTTTCTTCTTCATCATCATCATATTTTTGATATTGTAATTCATGCTCGTACCATGTACGTAGGCGGTTCAGAAGCAGATGTAGTTGAAGGTGCTGGTCGCGGTCGTGGCCGTGGCTGTCGTCGTGGGCGCGGGCGCGGACGTCGGGCTGCGGGTGCCCAGAGAGGCCGCGGAGGACAGAAGCGAGCACGCAGCGGGGCAGTATCAGGGGAAGCTAAAAGTGAACCACCGCGTCGTCGTCAGCGACAAGAGGAGGCCGTTAACGAAGAACCAGGCCCTGATCCTTGGGTCTGTAAGTCGTGTCGTTTTTTCAACGAGGAAGGGGGCCCCGAGTGTATTTTATGCAGATGGCCTACCGACCTAGATTCGGATGTCTCCAACACATCTTCGTTGTCTTCTGAAGACAGTCCCATCCTCAGGGAGTAGCCGCCTTCAGTGAATGAAGGTTTGTTTCAACCTTGCACATGTATGATCAGTTTGCAATCATTTGTATCATAACATGTACGTAGCTCATCTTGTTTCTAGCTTGCAGGAGCGCTTTGTTTTCTCAGGGAACACCACGTGTTTGTAGATTTGAATTCAATTCGACTTAATTTGATTCCCCCCCCCCCCACCCGTTTTTTCTCAAGTCTTTTGAAAGGTCGTTTTTCTCAAGTTTATTGAAAGGGAAAGACTCAAGTAAAGAGAAAAAAGCGCAACACGATTAGTAAGCATTATTAAAGCAAGGATCACTCATTTCATTCAATCCACTTAACTTGATTGTCGTTTGATCTTCTGCTGACATGCCCCCCCCCCCCCCACACACACACACACATCGCTATGTCACATGTTTTTCCTAAGTGTGGAGGCAAGCAAAGCAATAATAATAATAAATAATAGCTTAGAATTCATCAGCACAGCTTCTCCTTTCTTTGTGAGCATGGATTCCGTGAAGCTCGTCATCGGACAGCTTTGTCAGTCCTTGCTGTCACCCCCCCCCCCTTTCCCTCCTGTTTCAGTCAGTTTTTCTCAAGTCTGTTGAAAGGGAAATGATAAATTAAATAGAAAACAAGCGCAAAACGATTAGTAAGCATTGTAAAAGCAAGGACCAATCATTTAGATCAATGCAATCCGTTCCGGCAGTACGAAATGATAGAAAAATATGTAAAATACATGGTTTTGGACCGGTTCCGACACACCTCCGGAGGTGAAGTCCAACTGACTTCCGATCAATAAAAACATGTTTCAATATCATTTTAATACATTGCTCAATTAGGTAAATGATTTCTATCGATTTCCTGAATGTTGTGAAAATATATGTTTTTGTCATTACAAATTTAGGAAAAAGTGACCCCCCCACCTTGGCCGATTCCTTTGTTTTAACCTGCTTTCCGTACAACCGATGTCGGTACGGCTCCTCCGTCGGTTTAAACGGATTGGTACGTGGGTTTGTGGTGTGTCTAAGCGCCGGGCATTCAAGCCGTAGGCGGGGCTCCGCGTCCGTAATGTCCGGGTATGGAGGGTAGATCCGATGGATCTGACGTGACGCCGGGTCGTAGGCGTATCGTAGGCCTGGCAAACTCTTCGTATGCTTCGGGGCCCATAAGAAGTTGAGTGTCCATTCCCCGCAGCATCGGCGACTTCCTCCGATATACGATACGGCATCACCAAACGGTTGACGGGCTCGTAGCTGACCTTGTTGTGAGGTCTGGAACGGAAGAATGGCGGTTCTGGTGCCTCTGCTTTGCTTTCCCATCTGATGACCCGATATACGTTCTCAGCTACTAGTCTATCCCCATGGCAATAGACCGGCCGATCAATCGGTCCATATACGTACGGGATGTTGTCAGATTTGTGGAACTATGCCGTGTACGTTTCGTTTCTGCCCCAATGTCGGGTCTGTTCGGGTGGCGGACAGCGGTGGTGCTGGTACGCCGGATCGGTGACCAATGATGTGGGACGTACCGGCTCGGGTGGGTTGAGCACGTCACTGTACTTGTCGGGTTTGAGGATATCTCGGTTACCGACTTTGCGCCAGTATCGCAGGCGCGCTTTGTGTCGTCGCGCTGCTTTTGACGCCCGCGGGAATTCTTCCCCCTCGGACTCATCTGTGTCCCAATGGCCGACCTCGTCCGTACGCGTTATGTGCCATCGGCCGTCGTCGGTCGGAGGTGGAGTGTCCAAGCCCTCCGGATCGACGTCCTCGTCCGTCAGAGGAGAGGAAGGTGTTGCCGCAGCACTAGCCGGAACTGCGGTACCCTCCGGTCTCAGATGGGTGGACTCAGTGTCATCGGTGTCCATGGGTGCGCCGCTTGGGTCGCTTGAGGCGGTTATGATTGGATGGGGTCGGGTTTTTCCCTCCGGGTTGTTTCCGGTCCCCTTGGCTTCCGAATGTGTGGTCTTTTGTCGTTTGTGTGGTGGGATGGCGAACCTGGGGCTCTCCGGCCTGAGCAATTGGGACCCAACCGGTTGTTTGGCCTTCGGAGGCTGCTCCGCGATCGGCTGGCCTTCCTGCCTTGGGACCAATGCCTTTCCCCCGCCTGCCCTGACGACTTGCATCAGCAGGTGCACGATCACGATGACGCACACCGACGCTACGCTCGCGAATAGGAACGCTAGGTACTGCTCCAGCGCCTTTGTCATGCCTATGGGTGGCATATAGACATTATTGTCTTGGTATGTGTGAGCCGATGGTATTGGAGCAAGAGGAGTGTGTTGGCTGGTGTGTGTGTTATCTGTCGTCTTGTCACACTGCTTGCTCACTTATGCACTTGGCAACAGAAGGAATTGGGCGCGACAAGAGCCCTCGGATCCCTTCTCCTGTCCGTGCTTAATGCCTACTGATTGAATATGAATCGGGCTGTCTATTGGAAGGGACACTTAAGTGCATGAGTGAAGTATATATGCTTACGGCTCGTGGTTTGTTTCAACCTTCTACCCAAACAACAAGATTGGAAAGATGTGGCATAATCGATATAACACTCTGTGGGGAATAATCTATCACGCCTCACACATGTCAGAGCCGCGGGAGGCGGGCTAGCAACTCGAAAGGAGGCGAGTGTGATGTGCAATGGCTAGGTTGAGCTAGCCCGAAATTATTCCGACCCATTGGCGGCAACACCAACTACCGACCCGTCAAGATACCTTCAGGGCCGTCGCACCCCACGGTGGGCGGGGCAGGGTCATTTTTCCCGTCTCCTCCTCTTGAAGAAGAGCAGACTTAGGTAGTATTTTAGACAGGACAGAGATATCTACGGGCGTGTCCCTGGTATGGAAATGGCTAGGTTGCCGCTCGGTGCGGTTGTGCCCGGTACCTCTATACTACCCGTGTTTTGGTTCTGTTTTTAATCGATCATCACCTCGACTACTTCTGAGCGCGTTTGGCCTTCGCGGCCTGACCTAGCCTTCCGGGTTTATATTTTCCCGGTGCTGGTGCCCCTATGAGACTTGTGGAGATGCCCTCGGCAGCGATCTCGTCCCATACCCGGAGTGGGATTCGGCCATGTTGGAGGTCGAATGGGTAATCTAACACCATGCGCGGCCATACTTGGATGTTCCAGGGCTTGTACCCCGGCGATGCGTCGGTGACGCCTTTCCAGAGGGTTTCTACGTTCTTCCCGTCCCGGAACACTGTGTAGTATATCCGAGATTCGGGGTCGTCGAGGTTTTGATGTGACCGATATGATTGGAGGACGGGCGGTTCGGCCGCGGTCGCTTTGCGAGCCCTGGTGGCGCGAGCCTTTGGTTCCCATTCCTTGACTTTCATCAGGATGAAGTCGTTCGAGGCAATCGTCGCCTACATGGGCCTCCGGTGGGTGGAGAATGTATACTTTTCCCACGTGCCAATGTATGGTCTTAACGTCCTCGCCCGTTTTCAGCTTGGAGTGAGGGCGTTGAGGGGCGATATCCGCCTTCTCCTCTTGTTCGGCTTGTGGGTCTATGCCCAGGCGCGGGGCTATGACCGCTGGTGAGGGTGCGTCTCCTTGGTCGACGTCCATCTCCTCTCGGCTGAATGCCGCTGGTGCGTTATTTTCCGCAACCAGGATAGGCCGATTCCTTCGCCTCGGCCGTCTTATCTCGGCGCTTGGGCGGGGCCCGCAGGCTACTAGTGTTAAGCCGTTCGATAGCATCCGCCATGGTCTCGTTTCGGTCGAGCATGGGGTTGAAGCGCATTAAGCGTCGGACGTGAACCACCAGTGTTTTCCCCTTTCCCTGTATGCGGTAGGTCAAGGCACCTACTTGTTCTAGCACGCTGTAGGGTCCTTGCCACATCGGGAAGAGCTTAACACTGACCAAGTTGGGTACCTGCGGTACGTATAGGAATACGAGGTCCCCTGCATGGTATTTGCCCGATTCGTACTTCATCTTGGTTGCGGCTATGAGCCTCGTCAGCCTCGTGGGCCTTGGCTACATAGTGACGCTCTTACGCCATCACCTGTAGGCGACATGCGAAGAGCTCGTCATGTTCTAGGAATCCGCCTTCCGGGCGGTGCGGGAGCACCATATCTTCCGGAATTTGCAGGTGACGGCCATACACAAGTAAGTTCGGTGAAGCGCCGGTGGTCTTCCCACCCAACGCTTTCGACCCCGTGTTGTTCATGGAGAACACAAAGGACGGAAGGGCCTTATGCCAGATGTGTTGGTTATCGCGGCAGTATTGTTGAAGAGCGGCTTTGAGTTGTCTGTGGACCCTCCCAATCTTGCCGTTGCTCTCCGGTGAGTATGCAGTGACATACTTCCATTTGAAGCCCCACGCTGCAGACAGCTCATTGGTGAACTCCGAGCCTCGGTCGCTGTATACATTTTTGGGCACTCCCGTGTACCGAAAGACGTGATTGAGCAGTGCTTCGCACGTCGACGCTGCGTCCTTCTCCTTGACCGGGACTGCGAACACGTAGTTCGAGAAGCGGTCGATGGCGGTCAGGGCGTAGCTATAGTACTACCGGTAGTTATGCTGTTCGGATCGTGGCAAAGGGCCCACGAAGTCTATGTGCAAGGTCTCAAAAAGGTCTTCTGTCAGCTTGTATTCGCCGTACAGGCCCTTCTGAGAGTTCGGATGCGGGGATTTGGTTTGCTTACAGTGCTCGCATGAGTCTACTGTTTCGGCTATGTCCTTTTGCATGCCGTGCCACCAAAACTTCCGCGAGATGAACCACGACATCTTGTCTCTTCCTAGGTGGGGAGTTCAAGGCGGAGCGGTGCGTAGCGGTTAAGATTGCGCGTCGGAGCTGGGTAGGAACCCACAGCGTCCATTTAGACGGCGTCTTTTCCCACTTACCTCCGGACCCCTTATACCAGACAAGGTTATCGTGCCATGCCATCGTCTTTTTTTTGAGATGGATGTCCCTTGTCTCTGGATGTTTTTGGGCATCCAAGGCATGAGAGATAAAAGGGCCCCATTCTAGATCTGTCGATTCTCGCGCCAACTGGCTGAATACCGCAGGGCTGGCCAAGGTCATGTCGATGTCATCCAGCGGTAGGGCGCTGGTGACCAGGCCTATGTGCTTCTGGGTGTGTTGCGTCTGGGTGGCGGCCGCAATGATAGCAGACATAGACGGGTGAACATTTTTCGGCACCCAGAACGACTGACTCTTATTGGCAAAGAACGCGTTCGTGGAGTGTTCGTGTTCGTGGGTTTCCCCCTCCCGTATATCTCCTTCGCTGAGGATATCAGCCTGCGTGTCAATCTTCTCTAGGAGATCCCGCCAGTCTTCCGTGTCGTGCTTGGCGCAGCACACTCGGCGGATAGTCTCAAGGTTTTGTAGCAACTGCTCCTGGGTATCCAGTTTATATCCCGGCGTCCAGCTTATTGCGCTGGTGGCTATATATGCCATACCCGTTGGCAGTGTATCTAAGAAACCCGGCGTATGCTCTGTGGCCAGCCAGTCATCGTTACCAGTCCACCTGACAAGGCATGCCGTTGGTGTGCACATGGCAAACCGGTCAAGTCCGTCCCCGATGGAGCCCTTGACTCTCGGCATACGGGAAAGGCTGTCCGGTACCGTGTTTTCCTTGCCCTTGATGTACTCGATGGTGAAATCATACAGGGCTAGTTCCGACTGCCATTGCGCTATAGCTAGTCGGCCCGTAGGTTACTTGTCCATGAGCCATCGTAGGTTGGCATGGTCGGTTTGTACCAGTATGTTCGGTGCGCCCCACAAATACTCTCGTAGCCGGCTAAATGCCCACACGATGGCCAACGCTTCGCGCTGTCGTGTGCAGTAATTAACCTGTTCGGGTGTCAGCTTCTTACTTGCTCGGTGTGCAGTAATTAACCTGTTCGGGTGTCACGAACATGATAGGCCGGAGTTGTTTGTGAGCGGAATCATATTGCTGTAATAGCATTACTGCCCCGACCGCATATTTGGATGCATCAGTGGCGAATACAAAGCGCTTTCTGTAGTCAGGTAGAATTAGGACTGACCCACCCTCTGTAAGAGGGTCTCGTGTTAGAGCTTCCTTAAACTTATTGTACGTCTCTTCGGCCGCGGGGGGCCATTCGCCATACGGGTCGCCTTTGAGGCAGAAGTCCCGTAGCGGTTTGACAAACTCCTGAAAGTTGTGAATAAACTCAGAGTATACTTGAGCCATACAGAGGAAGGAATGAAGCGCAGTGCGTGTGTTGGGGCGCGGGAGGGAACGAATGGCGTCCCGCTTCGCCGACTTTAAAGAGCGTCCGCTGGAAAATGGCCGCTTGGACCTGGAAAATGGCCGACCTAATCACCAGAAAGTCGTCACCAGGGAAAATCAAAAATGACACCATAGTTCGATTATTCACATGTGTGGGCATCTTGTTGTTATACCTCGAATTCCCTTGTCAAACCACCACAAGACTGTCAGGGATTCAGGTCCTGGTTTTTATGCCTGGGTCGGCTGATTGCGACCTTGTTAACATCAAAAACATGCGCTACAGCATCGATACAGCATTGATAAATCATCTTCCTGATGTCCTCTGTTGCTGTCCATCAGCTGCAAACAGCAACGCAATCGCCTCTTGTGCCTGCAGGTCAACGATTCTTTTCATCGAATCTGAATACCTCTGTGACAATATCGGCACGGCATACTTGGTGCTTAATTGGTTCATCTTGGCTGTGTGACACTCGGCCACCTATCTCTCTACGGCTCGACATCGCCCCCCGATACCACTGCTCGCTACTGCGCCTCAATTGTCCCAGTCCCGCTGCAAATCATGGATATCCGGCCCCGGCCGATCCACACCTGCATCGCGCCATTCATGGACGCATCATTCTTTTACTCTTCTATGGTTTAAGAGACTCAACCATCTCTCTTTCTCCTTATGACATTTTTTTTCAGCGGAAACATCATACTTCGTTCCGACGGTTATTCACTCATTCTGTACGCAACTCAACTCAACGTTAGGTCTGGGGGGGGGGGGGGGAGATATCAGACTGAGCATCTTAACGACCGTCCAAAACCTTTACCGTTGAAAAGTCACTCTTTTTGACCGGTTCATCAGATTCTCCTCTGCACGACGTTTCAACTTCACTAGCTAGTTTTCGATTCCGTTCAGAAATGATTTCAAACGATTAGTTCAAAATTATTTTTAGCTATTCTGCCACTTTTCCCTGTTCATATTGTCATTTTCCCTGATTTCCAGTGAAACACACCCGTACGGTAAATTTGTGGACAAGCAAACGATTCACTGAAAAACGATATCTCGGAAATGACTGTCACAATTCTGGCTACGCACTGTTTCAGTCATTTTCATTTGGCCAACCCAAAGCAATTTGGACTGGAATTTTTCAAGCCCAACAACCCAACACTGTGACCCGTTCAGTTACTGTTTGACTTGAAGACAGACAACCCTATCTGTTTGCCACGGAGAACTTGAAACCACAATCTACGTTCCGACACTGGTCGCAAGTTGCAACACAAGTCTGCAACGAGTTCGAAATTACGTACATATGTTTTTTATAACATCAAAAACAAAGTTAAGTGCGTGGCCGGCTTAAAAATAATAAAACATATACAGTTAAATTCTTCAGATCAACCTGATTCAGAAGCTGCAATTCATTTTAAAGTATTTTTAGTAGTTTTGACAAACGAAGCATTTGAAGTTGTAAAAAAGTCAATATTTCTTGTGGAAAATATTTCGGAAACTTTTTCAAAAAGACAGGTCGGGCCGTAATTTTTTTGCTGATTCAATGTGGTAAAAAAAATGGTTTGCAACCACGATTATGATTGAAGAATATGTTTTTTCTTGTTATTTTCTTAGCTTTTGAACTCTCAAACGTTATACAATGCATCTCGATAAATAATTTGATCGAATTTTGAGAAAATTTCAACATCTTTGAGATATACAGAGTCGGCCGGAAAACAGTCCCTTAAGGGCAGCTGAACAAGCAAATAAAAATTTATTTCTTAAACAATTGACGGTCCTACAGCTCCTAAATAGGTTGGGGGAGTCCTAAGACACTATACCTTCAATCTACGTAGTTTTTGTTGAAAATCGCACGAACTCCAAAAGAAAAATGGTCAAAACTTTTTTTGACATTCCGACATCCTGGACTTGCATGCCTCCAGGAATGAAGCAGGCACATCCCATTTTCAATATTTTTGTATCTATCGTAAGTATATGTCAGTGAGACATGATTACACTAAAAAAACAGTAGGAGCAAGGTCCAGGAAAAAATGTACAGGCATGTGTAGGTCAGACACGTGAAGTTGTGAAAACCAACTTTTTGGTTTGTAGCTTCTAGGCAAAATGAACAAAAATCCTTTGGTGGAGCTTTACTTTATGGTTGTGAAAGACGATTGCGATACTTAAAATTCTTAAAACTGATGAATACTAAGATGTATATGTCCCCAAAACCAGAAAATGCTGGTTTTGTGATTTTGAGTTTTTCATTCCACAGACATTTACAAATAACACAAAGTTGGAGAAATACGTTTAATGATATTACAAAACGATTCACCTATTCAGCTGTGCAAGAAATAATACTAAAACTACGAAATTTGAGATTTCGTGTTTCGACAAAAAAAAATAGGTGGTTTTCTCCTAGCTGGTTTTTAGCCTACAAGAAAAATTATCAAGAAATATTTTGTGCAAGTAATCAAAAACACTCAAGGTTACTATGTATACACTTGGATAGCTTTAACATGCTTTGTGGTAAAAGATAGCTGATGCACTCAGGGAACCCTTTCCTCTGACATCTTTTCCTAGACCGGCCGGCCCGACACCCACCACACAAATGATTGAGTTCCCGGGATTTTTTTCTAAAAATGGTGTCAAAAACACTAAAAATCCAGGAAACTAAGGCTTTTGAAGTACTGCTTCTTTTTTCAAAAGAGCTGCAGATTCAGAAAGCTCAGCGTCGATATTGGTCCCGACCAAACTATGGTGAATTATGGTCAAACTTTACTCATAATATTTTTTTAATGCACAAAACACAAAACTTTTAACCGTTATAATATTTGAATTGAATTTTTTTTTCAGTGAGGACCAGATCTAATCGTCATCTTTACAATAAAGGCGATTAAAAAAATTAAAAACTCGAAAAGTTATAGTTGCCTCCGTTTTACCTACGCTTAATACGCCTAAAAAAACATATGAATAAAAGAAGCCAGTGCCGGGACCGCTCTGATTCTTCGAGCCGGTCAATCACAGGCTGGTATATATTTCATCTGCTCTCATCTGAGAGTCTGTAATCAATGCAGCCATAGCGTTCTATTATTAATAAGAGTTTCAAGTTTGTTGTACTGTACCTACTTGAAGAGTTGTATACAAACTCACAGAAGTCGATATGGCTAAAACAGGAAATTGCTGAAGTCCTACGAGGATTTTTCCCAAGCCACCGGTGGCGAGAAAATTTAGGTAGACTCTTTCATTTTTGAACAGTGCCGGATGATTTTGGCAAGTCGACAGGTCGTTAAAGCGCTCAGTCTGTAAGTCTTGACTACACCCCTGTGAGGAAATTACCAACCGGCATTCACTTGAATACACACACGGCTGTCATTAGACCCGAAATATTTCCGAGATCTGGGGAATTGTACAAAAAGACTCTGGGATGGTCAATTCCAGTTTATTTAGTACAGTTGCATGACAGACTACTTGTCCCTTGCGAAACAAGACAAATTCTGAGAACTAACAAGAATATGTTAAGTGTTATTCGAGTTATGTAGCGGTTTGAAGTTTTCAAGTCAGTCTGAGAAAAAATAAAGCCCATTGCCTATTCGACTTGAAGGGCCGAATAGATATGTGACTGGGAACCGTAAAAAGCGTCAAAAGGAATAAAAGTTTTCACCAGTCATATGGATATGGAACAAAAAGGCAATAGTCAGCATATTTCGAAAAATAGTTGGCAATGGGGAGTAAATATATCTTTTAATAGTAGTTGAAAGCGTAACAACTACAATGGTGCCAACACTATCACTACGTGTTCAAAGCGGTAAATAGCATTGTGTGACCTGTCTTGGCTGAACCCTATTCAAAATATGTGAATATGACTATCGTACAAGCCTGTAGAAAATACTAAAGCCTTGCTGGGTGGTATATGAAGTGGGAAAGGAGATAGAGTCCGTCGGGGATCTAAAAACAAAAACCACTTGAGAGTCTACTTCGATTTCATTCTGAAGAAATGAAACTCGTACTTCTTACCGTTGTAAGGTTTGCGTAAACGTTTGAGTTGGTCGGGAATGATATAACCCTTAGTCTTATTGTTTGAGCTTTGCCGAAACTGGATGTCGCGATGAACGACCTGATCGTTTTCGCTGTCAAGTGTCATCTTCTTCCAGGAGTTGAGAGGCTTCGTCCATTGGAGGTGCGTCGGTCCTTCTGTGACCGTGCCGTCCGGATGTACGATCGGCTCCACGTAGACTGGGCGGAACTGCATGTTCTTCAGCGAAGTGATGCCGAGCTGGTGGACGCGGAAGTCGTCGCGGTCGTCCGTAGGGTCTTCGTCCATTATCATACCTAACTTGAGCAAGCCATCGTCGACGAAGGCTATCACCTCACCAATCGCGCCTGTTTGTCATCGTTATAGTCCTGGTCCCGGACCGGGTCAATAGTTTGAGCCGAGTCTGTTGGGGCCGTGTAGGGGCTAAGGTGTGCGATGTCGATTTTGCGTAGGACCTTGTTGGTGTGCTCGTGCCGAAGGCGAAAGGTGTTGTTGGAGGGCTTGGCCTCGATAACGTATGGACCGTCGTATTGGAGAATAGAAGAGGCGGGAACACCCTTGGTGGATTGCTTGGGGCGGTGAACAGTGACTCGGTCACCTACCTTCCAATCGGGTAGCTTGCGTCGCCGATGCTTGTTCTTCTGTTCGTTGGCGGCCTTGCGGGTAAAGGAGACGTAGTCCTTGATGTAGGCGGTGACAGCGATCCGGGCTAAGCGGAGAGTGTCGAGTTGGTCCGACGTCTGGATTGTCGTTGTTCCAGACTTGGTCATGGCGGCGGTTGATCGGGCCGCGCGGTCAGCGATGACTTCGGGAGTGTCGAAGATGTCGATCGACGTATGTGGCTGGCGAGCCATCATACCTTCAAAAGCCGAGACGCCGATGGCGGTGGAGACATAAGTGTTCTGCGAGAACGAAAGGGCTGGCATGGCCTTGGGCCAAGTCTTCTTGTCTTTGTCTGAGAGTGCCTGGATGGCGCGGCGAAGGCTTTGGTGCCTGCGTTCTACCATGCCTAACTGATGGCGAGAGTATGGCGCTGTGGTGAGCCATTCGATTCCAGCCATGCTGCAGAAGGCCTTGGCAAGATTGCCACGGAAAGATCCATGATCGTCAAATAGGATGGCCTGTGGAAAACCAAAAAGGCAGACCCACCGAGCGAGAATGGTCTCAACGGTCTCCTCAGCAGTAGTGGAAACGACTGGGATGAAAAGTAGGTAACCTGCGAATAAATCAACTATGGTTACCACATACTGTTCTAGTACTCCATCTATGCCTATATGAACATGATCAATGCCTATAGCCTGTCCTGGGTGGTTCCAGACTAATGAATTATAGCGGCCATGATTGTGTGTGAGGCGGGCATGTGAGAGTTGACAAAAGTGGTAATCTTTGAGGACAGCCCCTATGTCGGCGTGCATCCTGTCTTTCCATCGGGTCCGAACCATATGTATCGCTGATGGATGTATGGGGCAAGGGTTGGTACCTTTAGCGTCTAGCAGTGGTTATCCGCACCTTCGCTCACCTACTGATGGAACTACGGAGCAAGCTGACTTATGCTGAGCAGTGGGCTTACCTACGGACAATCTTCCCACAAGCCACTGATTCGTGGTAACGTGATGATCGACGCTCATTAGTCAACCTTCAGCGTCTCTGACACCCTCAACTGCCTCGCAGGCCCCCGGTCTCCAATACCGGGGAACTAACTAACTCACTGAGGAACTAATACACTCCATACAATGTAGTAAATTCGGTACCTTTTAATCAAACTTCATTCGAATTTTTACTAAGTTAGGTACATGCTTTACTTACTATTCACAACCAGAAGTATAATCCTCACTTCCCTGCACCTTACCTCCTTTTCTCAAGCTTTTATTCAAGTTCATTTTCAAGTCTTTTCAAGTTTTTCAAGTTTTTTCCATTTTTACCTGTTTTTTCACGCCATGGGTGTATGGCAAAAATGTCCTGAACTCTTACAATTACCAATCATAAAAGTTTTTCGCACTGACCTGCTCTCTCTTCCCTTCCACTTCACCCAACCTACATCCGTTACCACACAACCAACCAACTCCCCTCTCCCTACCTTGCACTCCAAAATCTTGTCGCAACCAAAAATCCCACATTTACCCAAAAACTAACCTTACATTTACTGCAAACAAAAACAAACTCAAACCTACTTAACCCATTGCAAAGGGGTGAGCACAGTCACTCGTGGTCTGGTAAACCTCCGTTATTAAATAACTGTTCTTGAAAGTTTGCGTGGTTCTGGATCAAGTGAGCATGGGAGACAAGCTTGCATATGAGGGGAAACGGAACATATATACGGCGGGAGCGGTCAGGCATGATATGGACTGCCAATCCTCCCTTAAGAAAGAGAAGAGTATTACCTTGGCCGATAGATGTGGATCCGTCCCAAAGCGTTTTAAAAGAGGATCATCTTTTGCGCTAATTGGATATCCTGACGTGTGACACGAGGTGCATGTGATGTAGCATACATATTGAGCACGGCATGGTGGTCTAATCCAAAGTTGTGAACAAGCCAGGAAAACAATCTTGTGACAAGCTAGGACTATTTCACGAGAAATGGTTTCACCGTCGGGTATGAGGTGTACCATGTCTTGAGGAACGAGTACAGCAGAAGGTTTGTTGAGAGCAAAAAGTTGACGTGCTACTTCTGGAGCACGTTCCGCGGCAGGAATGACTATAGCATAGTCCCATGGGGCCTGTAAGGTCTTGATCGTTGGTACACCACGCATAATCCGACAGTCGTGCTTCTTAAAGCGCGCGTCTAATTGCGGGTGGGTTCCTTCAATCGCGAGCCACAAGAAGCGTCCACTGGACTGTAGCATAGTAGCCGGGATTGTGTCCAATAGCTGATTCGTCGCTTCGACCTCCCCGAGGACAGTGGGTTGGCCGGGCGATATACAAGGAATAAGAGAGAGGGCATCAGGAAGGAGATTCTGTTTACCCTGAATGTATTCCACCTTGAAGCGGATAGTTTGTAGGTGGTCTAGGACCCAACCAACAACCATCGGGCTTCTGGCGTGGTATAGCCATATGAGCGGGCGATGATCCGTGACGATAGTCAGCGGATGATCACTAGCGTCGATATAGTAACGGGATTGCTGGACACCGTAAATTATATCGTAAGCTTCCCGAACATAAGTGACCCACCGAGATTGAGTATCCGTAAATTTAAGCGAGAAATAAGAGATGACTGGTGCGGATTTGTCGGGGCCCGAATGTAGAGCTCCACCGATGCCCACGATACTTGCGTCTGTGCGAAGGTAGAGTTGCTGCGTCTTGTCGTACTTGGCAAGGATCGGGAGCGTTGTCAGAATACGCTTGAGCTTCGCGAAGCACTTCTTCTCTCTTTCGCGAAAAAAGTTGGGTCCCGGGGGTCGGGCGTTCGATGACTTGAGTAGATCGGAGAGTTGTGCCACCAAGCGAGTTGGGGATGTGAGCCTGAATGAAGTTGGTCATACCGAGGACGGAGCGGACTTCGGTGATGTTCTGCGGTTCGGAGATCTTCAGAATGGCGTCTATCTTGCTGGTGTCGGCGGCGACACCCTTCTTACTGCAGACTTTGCAGAGCACGGGAAGTGAGTTGTAGCCAATGCGTAGCTTGTCTGCGGCGAAGTAACAGCCGGCTGCCTCCGCAGCCTCCATGAGCTTCTCCAGTTGGTCCATGTGGGCGTCGAAGTCGTCATGTACCACGTGTACGTCGTCGATGTAAGCTGCGGCTGTCTTGCCCCAAAAAGGGAGATGACCGAAGGACTTGTCGACGGCGCGCTGGAAGTCGCCAGCTGCAGGGGCGCGGTGAATACCCTGCGTCATGTAGTTGGGGACAAGAAGGCCACGCGGAGTCCACACGGCGAGGATATCGCGGCTGTCGTCTGTTGTGTCGATCTTGAGATGCGAAAAACCATCAACCATGTCTAATGAGGAGATAAAATTGTATCCCGCAAAAAGCTCACGGTGATGATCGGGGTTTAACTTAGGAAGGCCAGGGACCGGAAGGAGAAGCCGGTCATTGACCGCTCGGTAATCAAAAACCATGCGGATGCTTTTAAAATGGTCGAGAGAATCAAACTTGCCTACGGGGCACGGTCGAGTAGCCCACTCACAGTTTGGAGAGGCAAAGCTATAACGACCGGTGGCAAGCATAGCGTCTGCCCACTGAGTTAAGAACTCTCGGACAGCATGCGTCCATCGAGGGCATGGAACCCAAATGGGCTTTGCACCTGGATGTAGCTTCAAAGAGATAACAGTGTGCGTGAAACAGCCAGCCTTGTCTAGGAATCGGCCGTCGTAACGCTTGAGAAACTCTTGCGCTCTCTTCTTTTGGGGAAGTGTTAGGTTGGAGCTAATCGTATCCGGAGTGAACTTTGGTTTAGGGGGTTCATCCTTTTTCTGTTTCTGTTCATCCAGGTATTGATGACACAAGGTTTCTGAGAGCATCAAGACGGGGTCTGGAAATAACCCAGTGATGTCGTCAGCTGTGACGTCTAAAATACCAGGATCCGAGGTCATATGCATAGAGAGCCAGTCTAAGCCGCTGATCGGAGGGTGATCCGGATCATGCGGTAACATTAGCTGTGCCACAATATGTGACTTTATGGGATCCGGATTCGGCTGCGTGGGTTGTCACTGCGTCCTGCACATCCCCGGCTCATGTTTAGGGGAATGTGGGCGGAAACGCAGCTGTCCCGAAGAAGGGGGCGCTCGATATTGCGGCGCAGCTAACGTTCGAAGCATAAGCATCGAATGGATAGGTGGCCTAGGCGCTTTACGTTGTCTGGGGTGAGACGCGCGTGGTGCATAGATGTTGCTGCGAGTCTCCGGAACCAAGTTCTGGGGTTCTACTGGTCGGGGAAGGCTAGGCTCGCTCTGTGCGCGTCTCGGTGCGCGTTGTGGGCCACGCCGTTGCGGGTTTCGTCTAGGTACCTGTGTCCGGGTCGAAATATTCGTAGCCCATTTCTGGACCGGATTATTCCAACAGACATTCTGATACATAGCCTGTCGCAAACGGTGGCTTTGGGCGTGGCGCTGTGAGTGCGCGAGCTTGTTTTCACCTTGTGACACGGGACGGATCCCGTGAACTACGTACCTATGACCGTGACTGTCGCGGGCAACTCTCTGGTAGTGCCGTACCTGTACCTTATGGGGCTTGTCACGGCCATCTCTCTTTCTTCGATTCTTGTTTCTATTCCTCGTCTTCTCTTGTGTACCTGTCTTACCTGTCGTCTGGCCTCCCGTAGCCGCGCTAGGGGTCGGAGCAGTACTGGAAGAGGAGGAGGAAGAAGATGAGGAGGACGAAGAAGAGGAAGAAGAACCAGATGGGCCTTGGTTGTCGTCGTTGTCGTCATGTCGCTGTCTTTTGCTGTCGGGCTTGCAGCCTTTCTTTGCACGCTTGCGTCGACTTCGTGGCCGCTTGCTGTCTCCCTCCGAGTCACCTGATGGGGGAGATTCTTCTCTCTCCTCCTTGCCACTCCGTGTACCCTGCTCGTAATTCAGTCGCCGCTGTGATCTCGGATCGGCGGATGAAGGGCCGCGCTGAACCGTGCGGGATGAAAGACGAGGGGTGGGGAACATGCGTTCGCGCTGGCTGGCAGAGAGTCGGGGAAAGGGGATGAGCGGTTGCCAGAGGTCGTTGCCTGGTTTCAAATTCGACAGACCTAATATTGGTAACTGGTGAATGTGTCGTCCCTGCACGGCCGAAACCGCAGAGGGGACGTGGGGCTGTGCATGTGAAGATGAAGATGACGATGTCATTGAAGACGATGAAGACGATGAAGACGATGAAGACGATGAAGACGATGAAGACGATGAAGACGATGAAGACGATGAAGACGATGAAGACGATGATGAAAGTCCTTTCGGTGTGGAGATTTTCACTCGTGCGTCTCTATCCGTGAGTTTTTCGAAATTGGGAAAGGATGAGTCGGGGCCCTGAGGTGGCCGTGGGGCCTGGACCTTGCCGTTCGTTGTAAACATATCGGCGTCTTCGGGCAAGATGCTTTGGTGGTGCATCGCTGCTTCAATGCGTCGATGTGTTTGCGACGAGAAGACTGAATCCCACCCAGACGCAGCTATATCCCGTTTATCTCGCGTGTCTACTCGTGTTCCTAGATATGTGGAAGCCAGGTCGATACGGACTAGGTTTGGTACCGGTCCTACAGTAGCTACATAGTTGTATATAGCTGGAGCGCCATACGGGTAGCCCCTGGCTCGTAGAGCTCTCGAATAAGGATTCAGAATATCTGCGAGACAAGGTGAATAATTACTCGGGTGGACGACGACATGGGTTTCTTCGTATGCTGCCGCATTGAGGCCGGACTGAAGTGCACAAGCCTCAATCTGTAGCTGTAGGAACCAAGGAACAGCGTTTATGGTCGTGGACCAAAACGACTGATCATAGGTTGGCTGCGGTACGTCGTCCAGTAAGTATCGCTGTACCGGGGCCAACTTGTCTATTCCCCTTGTCCATCTGTCTTGCATAAGACTGGACGGTTGTGACAAAACGTCGATTGTTTGCTCGAAGATGTGTCTGTCGTCCGAGTCCTGGAAATGGACTTTCAACCGCCTTACGTTCCGCTGCGTTGCGGCCTTGATGAACCTGAAGGACAGAAAGGTCTCTGTTTGTAGAACAGATCGTCATATCAATGAGTCCAAAATAAGCTGCGGACAACAGTGCGTGGAGGGTGTATGTCGCATATCCATCACTCTGACGCTTGATGTCATATGGGTGAGTGCAGTATCTGATATCTGTGATCGATGGTAGGCGAAAAAGATAATAGAGACATGCAAACCATTGCCATATGTGATCAAAAACAAACTCATAACGCAGGAAAATAGGGCAGCCGAGGTAATCGGCTGTGTCAGGTTGTCTGGCACTCGGAATCGTCCGTACTGATGTCATGGACCTTGTGTGGGACCATGGAAATGGGACGACGTGATGTAGGATCTGGTGATGTACGCTCAGTCCCCCATGTCCTGGGTATAATCCCGACAGATGGCCCATGAAACCGTATGGTCGGTTCGGCTTGTATGCCAGACTAGTCCTAAAAGTGACTGTGTCTGATATAGGTTCGAAACCTTCCAATTTCAAAGCCAGTATCGAGGCCAGTTGAGATCTGGATCGTCCCCAACCGGCGGGTGGTGAAACACCGTCAGTGAGGTCCGATTCATGATCAAAGCCGGTATTACCAACTTGAGAGGAAGGCCGTTCAGCAATCCCGCAATATGGGTAGTAGTGCGGTTCGTCTGAACGTACTGTTGGTCGCTCGAGTTTTTCGGGCGATTAAGCCTGTTTGCGTGTGCATCCTCATGAGTGCGTTGCATTAGGAGCAAAGACTCGTCCTGGATTGAACTACGCTGAGCCTCTCCTGTCAAACAAGGAATAAAGGCGATGCATTCCGGGAGCAAAACATCCTCGGGTTGGAATTGGGTGCGAGGGTGTCCCGGATGGCATCTGGCCATGCTGCGTACATTGATACCTGTAAAGGTGATAGCGACGTCAGTGTCGATATACCCTGGGCCGATGTACGGAGCAATATAGCCCTCGTTGTCTAGGAAGACTCTATTCCTATCGGTTACTTGGTCCATAACATCTACCAATCTACGTGCAGATACCCGTGCCCAAATCGCCGCCTGCTGGACTCTAGGAGTCACATGCTACTGACCGGGTCAATCCATCCTCGCCTATCCGTGTCGCTCTATAGTTGTACTGATTTGCATCAGCGTATGTTCTCACAGCAAGGTGCGGGTTGGCACGACACTGGACCTCGTCTAATCTTCCTGCGGTGATCGGGATAGAGTAGCCACCATCCTTTCGAAGAGTGAGGCGGTGGCGTTCTATCTGTAGATCGTCCCGATTTGCGAAAGACGGGTCGTCGTATATGCCAGCGACGCGGACCAGGTAAGGTAGGTAGTGGTAACAGCGGTGGTTGCAAGACTGGTGCGGGCCGAACTGTACCAGGCCTTCCCAAAAGGGTCGGAGGCGAAAGATCGGGGTTCTGAATAATGAATAGGGACTTTCTGTCATTACTGAGATCCTTCATAGTTACGCCCCCCACTTGTGGGACGGCCGGTATAGCTAGGTGTCGAAGGTGTAGAGAGGTTTCAAAGTGGACACGTGTACGAGTGGCCATGCGCGGCCCTAAATGGTGTGCCAAGTTGCGCCTAGTGCTAGGGGATGCTATGCCTGCTCTACGTGGGGTGTCTGCATGCGGTATCTGTCTCCTACCCGTATCTGGTATAGGAACGTACTCTTTCGCTATGAGCTGTTATGTGTTTAAGCTAGTAGACTCTTGTGGATAAGTACGAACTGCATGCGGGGATATGACACTATACCTAAGGGGAACAAGGGAAAAACCCATTGATCGAGTTCCTTGTTGAGATGCGAGAGGGACAGAAAGTTGTGGGACCAAAGGTGGGAGCGATAGGGGAAAAGAGGGTGCGGGGGAAACAGGCTGTTGACGTCGCAGGGGGTGGAAACGTAAATTTCCCCATCGGGGTGAGTCCTCTATCACTATCGGTGAATCCTTTACCTCCTGTATGGGAGACAAAGGTTTGGGCCGTGCGATAGGAGGGGATGTTACGTTGGAGAGGGCAGGTGAGCTGGGCGGAGTAGGTGAAAAAGAGGGCTCGATATCCGAGGACGACACACGAGTGCCGGGCGTGTCTCTAGTTCCGGGTCGACGTCCAAAACGATTAGGCCCCGGAGAGGGTGTAGAGACATAGGAAAGGGCGGGCGAAGTAGCCCCGGGTGGTACCTGTGGACTTTGTATGGCCCTTTGATCTTGCCCCGAACTCGAAGAACTCGAGCTCGAGCTTGAAGCGGAAACTCCCCCAAGATCAGATTGGGCTAACGTCACATCATCCACAGGTGATGGTGGTCCCTGGGGAACCTCCTCCGACTCCCTTCGTGGTGGGCCTGAGCCCGTAACTACCAGTGACGAGACTGGCGTGTTGGCTTGTCTTTCCTCTTCGGTCCTAAAATGTGTCTGCCGTCCAGGGGTAGCGGACGTGTCCGCGCTCTCCTCTTCTTCCGTCTCGTCAGACTTCCTTTCCTGTTTCTCCTCCCCGTCCTCGTCGTCACTTCCGTCTGTGGTAATCGCCACCAGAGGAAGAAGACTGAAAGGACATTCGAATTCCTTGTGGTCGTCGTGCTGAAGGGTCCCCTCCCCGTTATAATCCGAGGGGAGATCCATCAGTGTGACGACCTGTTGGCAGGGACCAGGTTTCAAGATGGTCTTACTGCGCAAAACGCGTTCCAAATACTCGTCGGGCTTCCGGGGCGGGGATAGGATCTCGAACTCGTCCAGAAGGATTTGTTCGCTGTCTGCCCTCGTTGGCAGACCCGGCCACTGTTGGCCGGATGCCATCAGGGAAAAAAGTGTGGATATGTTGGTCTGTATGATAAGTGCAGTACCAAGTAAGATATCTGCTCCCGGGGGAACATGCTGGGAGGAGTATAGGTATATCTCGTCCCAACCTCGCATGTTGTGGACTTGGATATATATCCGTACTCCTCTGACGATTGTAATGGTCCCTTGGGCTGTGCGAGCTGTTAAAGAGGGCAAGTCCCTCTCAAGGAGACCTAGCTGTGCCGTCAAACGTGGGTGTATTAGACCCAAGGTATTGCATCCTGTGTCAACGATGACAAAGATATCAATAGCCTTATCGGAAGTTTGATCTAGTCTGGCAATAGCCAAGACCCGTCCTTGGAGGACGCTTGCCTTGCGCGGACGTCCGGGAACGACTTCACGGCATTCGAGAGCCGTCGGCGTGTCGATCTCGGAGTCCAATATCTTTCTGGGACTTACCTTCATGTCCTCCACCGTTTCCTGAGCGGCGATCAGAGCCGTCACCGCAGAATCCTTGCGTTCCTTCTTCCACGGCGCGGGCTTCTTGATGCCGTTCGCATTGGCACCAGTAAATTTGCCTTTCCCAGCACTCTTATCAGACGAACGTGAGGACCTATTGCCTTACGTTGGTCCGATGTTGTGCTGGGCGCATGTTTATGTGCCGTTGTCGATCGTGGAGGGCACCAGTGCGTGTTGAGTCCCTTCTCCAAGTCGCGTAAGCGATTCCTACAAACTTGTAAGGTATGGTCAGGTTTGTCGACTTTTCCGAAGTGCTTGCAGTAGGGGCAGGGCTCGGAGTTCTGGGTCCCTTTTCCGTTGGAACCAGAGAAGCCATCGGCCCTAGTTATAACACGCCTGCCATCCGAACAAGCGTTAGAACGTTGTTGGGTTGACTCAAGGCCAGGCTGGGGCTGTCTCTGCGACTTGGACGCTTGCTTCGCCACGACTTGCATCTGGTTGCTCGAGGGGATGTCCCGGGGCCACCGGGCCTTCGTCTTCTTCGCGTTCCCCTTGGCCTTCTCCTTGCGTGACGGGCGTCGGCTGGAATCAGACTCCGCGGGCGCCAGGATCATCTTCGGATCCCAACCCGTCAGGACGCGAGAGTTCGCCTTAAGGATTAGGTACTTTAAAACAACTATTTCGGCAAAAGGTACATGTACCTTTGGAACCAAATTTCCTACAGCGTAGTAGAGAGGAAACGGAAGAACAAAGGAAATGATGCGAAATCAATTTAATTATATTTATTAATTAATTTAAATGATATTTGAATGAAATTATTAAATATTTTCAAAAAAAGTTCAACTTTATCATCATATAGTATTTCATAAAAAAATCAACTTAAAGTCACATAGACAACGCTATGACAAACTACCGGAAACAACAGGAAACCAGTCATTTAGCTTCCATTTGCTGCTGCAAACGATTCTAAAACAAATTTATTAAACAATTTATTGAATAATCATTAAACTTAAATTTGTGACTTGATTTTTTTTTTCGAAAAGTGTCACAAAAAATCCAACTTGAAGTCACATAGACAACGCTATGAAAAAATACCGGAAACGACAGGAAACCCGTAATTTAGCTTCCATTTGCTGCTGCAAATGATTCTAAAACAAATTTATTAATAATTTATTGAATAATCATTAAACTTCAACTTAAGATTGAACTTTTTTTTCTTTCAAAAAGTCACAGTTCGTAAATTCAGAAACGAAGTCATCCGGTAATCATTAATATTAACGGGGCAACGTGATTTCCTGATTTTATTTCAATAAGAATGAAGCAAAAAGCTTTCTACAATTAATTTAACATCAACCGCAAGCTAACATCCAACTGAACTTTGACGTGAACCTTCACCTGTACAACAATGTTAACATTAACCGCAAGCTAAAATGATGAAGAATTACCAAAACACATTGGAGAGGACAATCTGGTTGCGGGCACGGGCACGGGCGCGTTCGCTCTCTCGTTCCGCGTCTTGTTGCGCCACCAGCGCATGATACTGAAGAAGTGCCACACTTGGGTCCCTTCGGGACATGTACGCGTCCCCACTGCCGCCGCGATTAGAATCAGTAACATGATGCGTATGGCGACGGAGTGGCAACCCGGGGACTCTTTCGCGCGTCGACGGCGGCGATAGCGAATCTTCCGGCGAGCCCCCATCAAGAAGAAAACGGTCTACGTTCACGACTGGGCGCACTTCGTTAGGTGGGCGAAATGAGACTGGGTCGTTAGGTGGGCGCAGAGAGGCGAGACCGCTGGCAACCGATGTACTCGCCGCCGACAACTTCTCGGCCGCAGCTTTCATGCTTGCAATCCATTTCTGTTGCTGCAGTTCGAGTTTCTTCTCGTTCTCTTTGCGCTGCCTCATATAGGCACGTTCCTCCTCCAAGGCCTGGCTTCGGCGCTTCTTAGCTTCTTCCATATCCTTCTTCATGTAATCGTTCATCAAAGCAAAGAACTTGTCAACCTTCTCATTCGTATGCTGGAGCCCATCCGATGCCGATTGCTGAACTTCCCCAGCCCCCGGGGAGGATTTGCCGGGCGTCTTGGACTTCTTCCCCTTGTTCTTAGGCGGAGGCTTCTAGTACACAGGCAAGTTTGGGCCGCATGTGAAATGAATCAGCAAATATAATAAATTAAATTGACGGTACCGATGCGGGAATGCGGGGGACATCATCGTCTTCCTCAGGCAAAATCTCGTCCTCTGGTGGCGACTTACGCTTGCCCTTGCACTTGCGTGGCAGTCGGGGGGCGGCGATGGAAGCGCATGTACATACAGCGGTGGCAGGGGCTTAAACCACGGAAGGAACACCATATTATCCTTTGTTGTACCCGGTTGCATCGGAGCTAACAAGGGAATGACGGTCGCAACATACTCTTCCTTAGGAATCAAATTAAGGGCGCTGCTCACGACAGGATCGATCTTCTGGTAAGTGATCAAGGTAAGTTGGTAATTGGGGTTCTGGATGGTCCCCCCAGTGACTAACCGACGGATCAACAGCGCATGGTCGTGTCCCTTCTTACTGCCGCGTTTCTTAGGTTCCAAAGCCACTGGTCTGCAACAGGCAAGAAACAACAAGGGCGCTCCGGGGGGGGGGGGGGTAGTAGTAAAAGAAAAAGAAAAGAAGAAAGAAATAAAGAATAGATAGATAGATGAATAGATAGATGAATAGATAGATAGATAGATAGATAGATAGATAGATAGATAGATATAGAAAGACATAAAGAATAGATAGATAGATAGATAGATAGGGGGGGGGTTAGTAGTAAAAAAAAAGAAAAGAAGAAAGAAATAAAGAATAGATAGATAGATAGATAGGGGGGGGGGTAGTAGTAAAAGAAAAAGAAAAGAAGAAAGAAATAAAGAATAGATAGATAGGTAGATAGATAGATAGATAGATAGATAGATAGATACATAAACAGATAGATAAATAGATAGATAAATAAATAGATAGATAGATAGATAGATAGATAAATAGATAGATAAATAGATAGATAGATAGATAGATAGATAGATAGATAGTAGTAGTGGTAGTGGTAATGGTAATAGTAGCAGTAGTAGTAGTAGTAGTAGTAGTAGTAGTAGTAGTAGTAGTATTAGTAGTAGTAGTAGTAGTAGTAGTAGTAGTAGTAGTAGTGGTAGTAGTAGTAGTAGTAGTAGTAGTAGTAGACCTTGCTATTGTGCAAAGTTCTCCTTCAGGTGCCGGGTCGATGACTTGAACCGGCTGGCGTGCTTGGGCCAAAAAACTTCCCAAATTCGTACAAATGACTTGCTTGAGGAAAACGCCGTACCGGACGAGACCAGTGGCAGTCAAGTACACAAACCTGAGCCTACACGCAAATTATATGTTACAAGCAACAAAAAAAATCTTGCGGTTACCCATCTTGGTATTTTGGTGCCTCATCCTGGCCGGCCGGGATGGGAAACTTGAAAAAAGGAGTTGAAAAAACACGCCCGAAACAGTCTTGCACAGGGGGCAACATCTCGTCATGATCATTGGAGTCTCTCTGTTCGGGATCATCACTTGTTTCTTCTTGCTTCTGCTCCTTCTCTTTCCTTTCCTTTTCCTTTTCTTTCTCCTTCAGTTCCTCCTCTTCCTCCTCTTTCTTCGAATTCAAGTCCTCCTCCTCTTGCTTGTTCTTCTCTTGCTCCTCCTCTGGCTTCTCCTTGTCTTCCTCTTCCTCCTCTTTCTTCTTCAAGTCCTCCTCCTCTTGCTTCTTCTTCTCTTCCTCCTCCTCTTTCTTCTTCAAGTCCTCTTCCTCTTTCTTCTTCAAGTCCTCCTCCTCTTTCTTCTTCAATTCCTCCTCCTCTTTCTTCTTCTTCTTCTCTTCCTACTCCTCTTTCTTCTTCAGTTCCTCCTCCTCTTTCTTCTCTTCCTCCTCTTTCTTCTTTTCTTTCTCCTCCTCTTTCTTCTTCAAGTCCTCCTCCTCTTTCTTCTTCAATTCCTCCTCCTCTTTCTTCTTCACTTCATCCTCCTCTTGCTTCTTCTTCAATTTCTCTTCATCTTTCTTCTTGACTTCCTCCTCTTTCTTCTTCTTCACTTCATCCTCCTCTTTCTTCTTCTTCAATTCCTCCTCCTCTTTCTTCTTCTTCAATTCCTCCTCCTCTTTCTTCTTCAATTCCTCCTCCTTTTTCTTCTTCTTAACTTCCTCCTCTCTCTTCCTTTCTTTCTCCTCTCTCTTCTTTTCTTTTTTTTTCTTTCTCAGCTCTTTTCTCCGTTTCTTTTCTGCTTTCTCCTGTTCTTCGTGAAATCGGTTCACTGCCCCCCGCTTGCGTTTGGCACTGGAAGCCTGTTGCTCAATCCAATCCTTGGCCTTCGCATCGTACCACAGGCAATGTGGGTCAAGGGCGTTGAGCTTTGCCTCAGTAGGGAAATTCCAATACCGTTGTCTCACTTCGTCGGAAACGACAACCTCAGCTACTGGTACGTTGCTTGACACTCCGTCGACTTGGAAAAACACCACCCCTTCTGCAGTTCGCCCAAATGCCTCCACACTACTAGCGCTAGCACTACGTGCTGCCTCCTGCATTCCCTTTGAGTTGGATTGTGACGTTGCATGGTTCGACAACCCCCTTTCAAAACCTCCCTTTTTGAACTGAGTCAAAGTTTGCAGTGGCGGAGGCTCTGTCCGCCAATTTTTTTTTTGGCAGGACAGGTAAAAATGGCAGATGCAAAACGTTGGTTGAAGATGAACCAACCTTGGGACGCAGCTGGGGAATGTGGGCAGCCAGTTGTAAAAACCTGCAGCAAAAATATCAACATGATAGCATATTCCCACACTGTACACCTTTTTCTTTGGGCGTCTTTTTTTAAGTTTCGTTTTATGTGTGTTTATCTTATGGTTACACTTTGAAAATTCCTTGTGAACCGTGTGTCGGAAAATGAATATGCTGCACTGTTCTTAAAAACCTGCAGCAAAAATATCAACATGATAACATGTTCCCAAACTGTACACCTTTTTCTTTGGGAGTCTTTTTTTAGTTTCGTTTTATGTGTGTTTATCTTGTGGTTACACTTTGAAAATTCCTTTTGAACTGTGTGTCGGAAAATGAATATGCTGCACTGTTCTCAAAAACCTGCAGCAAAAATATCAACATGATAGCATGTTCTCAAACTGAACACCTTTTTTTTTGGGAGTCTTTTTTTAGTTTCGTTTTATGTGTGTTTATCTTGTGGTTACACTTTGAAAATTCCTTTTGAACCACCGTGTGTCGGAAAATGAATATGCTCCACTGTTCTTACTCTTCTTAGGTACTGGTACGTTGCTTGACATGGCTAAGGAAGAGATGCAGGGCTGGTTAGCAGCCCTGGTCTCAGACGACGAAGAAGGCACACACACTTCTACTTTAACTGCACAAACCGTTGGGGTTCCGAGCCGTGTGTACGGTGATTGGGCGACCTTGCTGGGCACCGGTGATGAAGAGGAGGACTGCGAGGGCAGTCTGAGAACCACCGAGACGCCTAGGCAATCACCCAAGGAAGAGAGCTGTATGACTGAGACCGAGAATGTAACAGACGACTGCAACTGGGATGGCTTTCACGAGTCTCTTCTGGTTTTCTTTCTTTCTTTTCTCTTTCCTGCTTGCTTGCTTTCTTGTTTTCTTACTTTCTATCTTTCCTTACTCACTCTTCCCTTTTGTGAATTATGTGTCAGGAAGAGCGCAAGGCAACTCCCAGAGGGCAGCATGACTGGCAGTTGAGCAATGAGCCTCTGTATAAGGTCCTTGGTTTGCCTGTGTCCCATGTTGCGCGTGCACGCAAAGACCCTTTGCGTTCATACATATATGTTAAGCGCAGGAAAGGACAGCCCAAACAGGTGAGGCCAGGCTCGCGCAAGCAGCTGCTTGGCATGTGTTTCAGAGAGCTTGTGCATGAGATAAAATCTGTATGTTGCAAGCAATTGAAATGTCATGCATGGGTGAGTCCTGTTCATGCTGTGTTGTCTCGTTCTGATACGGTTGCTATGTCTCGAGCACAGCTAAAGGCTTGGTTGGTTGGGCAGCTGCAGAGCATGTCAGGCCCCAATTTCACAACAAAATTCCGGTACAGAGGGGTTGTTGTGTGCAAAACCATGTGGATGAGAATTCACGGTGTGGGGGGTAAAATCATGCGGAGGGCGAGGTTTCTTTTTGTGCAAAACATGAGGTTTGACACCCGTGCCTTTGTTGACCAAACCGACCAGCAAGATGTAATTTATGTCATGCTCGTCCAATTCTTTGTGGTTGACTGCGAGACTACAGCGGATGGCATATGGCATCTGCAGGACATACAAAATTTTCCTGTCCTTTTAGCTCATGTCCGGAATGGTTGGGCTGCTGCTGTGACTGGCATGGTGTGTGGGGCACATTGCAAGCCTAATTTCCCCCCGGGTGAAGGTTTAATTAGGTTAGTTTTGCGCCGCGATTTCCAGCATGTTAAGTGGGTCCGTGATGGCAATTACGCTATTTGCGCGGTTTGTGCTGATCTAGCAGCTCAGCAGAAGAAGGGTTTCAACTCTGAGGCTCTGGCACTTGAGTGGCGCCAGAAATCCCAAGTCCACAACAAAGTTCATCGAGCCAACCGGATTGGCTCCATGAACTCGGAGTACACAGCGTAACCCTCTCTCTCTCTCTATTATTTCTCATTATTATTATTATTTTTATTCTCATTATTATTACTTCTTTTTTATATAGGCAGCTTGTCCCGGGCAAAGTCAATACCTGGAATATTGATATGACTTAGCCTTTTTACATACCGGGTTGCAACAGGTCAAATCCCGACTTCCGCAACTTGTATGTTCTCAAACTGCTAGCAGGTGGGGCAACATCACATGCCTCAGGCACTCGTTACATACTCACCCACTTGCCTAACATTGCTCACGGCACAAATGCCAACATCACCATTTTATACCATCTTTTGCGGGCTGAGGTTTGGGATCCTAAAACCACATCTGCTGCTGACTTGTTTATGAATTGGGATGGTGGGCCAGAGAATACAGATGTGGTCATGATGCTTTTTTTTTCCCACCTTGTTTTTGTGGGGTGGAAAGCACGCATCAGAACTCACCCCCTAGTCAGGAACCACTCCCACAATCTGCAAGATCAGGTTTTTTATATCATGCGACATGTCGGTTGGCGAACTACTCTGTTCACAACCAATGTCGCGCAAGCTTTGTTCAAACTCCTGTATATATCAAAGTCAAATGCGATGCAAGGTTACCTCGTACTGGTACGCAAGAGGGCGCTTGTAGTGCTTCAGATGCTTGTTCCTGCACTGCTCAAAATACCCTCGCCAATCATAATCGGAATTAACCAGCATCAAAACGTAATTTTCCGAGTTTTTTTTTAGACCAATCATATGTATTTTTTTTGAAGGCCGGTGACGTTGCTTCCAAATATCTTCCTGGAGTAAGGTACAAGGTCTGGGGTCATGCCGAGCAGAAGTGGCGAGGTGAGAACGATAGTGTAGAGGGTAAAGATTTGCGTCCTTACGTGCAGCCCCCAAACCCTGCCCACCGTCCAGAAAAACTCCCACCTGTGCCTTGGGTAACTGAAGCAAAGAATGTCCGCAAGGTTGCGCAAAAGTACTGTTCAGCACAGGAAAGAGAGTGGTTCGAGGATATTTTAAAGGATGGCCACTTGCTCAATGAGAAATGGATAGTTTGGGATGGTGAAGAGGGTGCGGGAGGGCTGGCAGGTAGACCGGCTCATTTCACTTGTACTGATGCTGCTGGCAAGCAGTGCAGGTTAATGTACGTGTGTTGGATGTATTACCTGCTGACTTGTGGTCTGTGCCATCTGATAGGGAGGCGCGCATTTCCGCTGAGTATTTGCTGAGTGAGGAAGAACGTCTCCGCATGCCGCGGGTCAACTTCCGGAACGATGGCACCGCCCCTCCTCACCCAGCCTGGAGAGGATGCAGATTGTTGGACGCTAGTGAGGTACAATCGTTGTTCTGGCAGCTTCCTTTTGCATGTTCTCCTGTTCCTAATAGGTTTGGGATTTCAACAACCCCCCCCTCCCGATGCCGACAAAGTGGATCGATTGCTGCAAGGAGCACCTGCACTGGCAAAGGCCACGGTCGCTCAACTAAAAGCCTGGCTGGCCGTGCATCGTCAGACAGTCACTGGTAATATCAGTTTGCCTGCCTGTGAAACTCATTTGCATTTTGCATCTAGGGAGAAAGGCAACCTTAATCGATGCCGTTTATGTCCATTCCCTGAATTGCGAGTGCAAAACCGGTGAGGAAGGTAGTGCGGTGAAGGGTTGGCCCGCGGCCGAGGCCGCACCAGTCGCACGAGTCGGTGCTCTTGCTTCTGAAGCTGGTCGTGGTCGTGGTCGCGCTCGCGCTCGTGCGAGACGGGCTCGTCCCAGAAGGGGTGGTGCACGTGGTCGGGTTGGCAGAGGCCGTCATAGGGCCCGGAGCTCAGAATCAGAAGAAAGTGAGTCGATTCAGGAGGACGAACGGGAAAGCGATTTGGAAGCAGAAAGCATGAGCAGTAAAAGCTCTAGCGAATCAGAACCCTCATCCAGCGATGATGAACAGCCTCTCATCCCCCCCTCGGCCGCCCCGTCAGCCCAGCAGTCCGCGGAAGCAGCGCTCGAGTCAAAGGCAGAGGTTCAGCTCCATGATCAACTGCCAACACGACCCAAATCTCGCAGACGGCGACGGATTGTTGAGAGAATGGTAACAGACTCTGACACCGACTCTGAAGACGCTGGCCCTTCTGCTCTTCCTTCAGCATTTCTTCCGGAAATCGCCTAAGTCAGGTTGTGAGTTACTGAAGAGCGTGAGGTCGCGGCTGCCGATCTGTATTTTCAGACTCTTCTGTCGTGTTGAGAGATCTAAGCAGCCAAATTTAGTTCTGCCAACTCGTTGCCTCGTTAATATTAATAATTACTGGATGACTTCATTTCTGAATTTACGAACTGTGACTTTTTGAAAGAAAAAAAAGTTCAATCTTAAGTTGAAGTTTAATGATTATTCAATAAATTATTAATAAATTTGTTTTAGAATCATTTGCAGCAGCAAATGGAAGCTAAATTACGGGTTTCCTGTCGTTTCCGGTATTTTTTCATAGCGTTGTCTATGTGACTTCAAGTTGGATTTTTTGTGACACTTTTCGAAAAAAAAATTCAAGTCACAAGTTTAAGTTTAATGATTATTCAATAAATTGTTAATAAATTTGTTTTAGAATCGTTTGCAGCAGCAAATGGAAGCTAAATGACTGGTTTCCTGTTGTTTCCGGTAGTTTGTCATAGCGTTGTCTATGTGACTTTAAGTTGATTTTTTTATGAAATACTATATGATGATAAAGTTGAACTTTGTTTGAAAATATTTAATAATTTCATTCAAATATCATTTAAATTAATTAATAAATATAATTAAATTGATTTCGCATCATTTCCTTTGTTCTTCCGTTTCCTCTCTACTACGCTGTAGGAAATTTGGTTCCAAAGGTACATGTACCTTTTGCCGAAATAGTTGTTTTAACTCGTCCAAAGTACGGGACGGTAAAATACCCCTCTTTCGTCGTTCCTCCTGCATAGGCTCGATGTGCTGGATCTCCATGGGGGAGACACATCGCCTGGCGATCTCGTACTTATGGGTTTCTTCGGCCACGATGCCTTCATTCTTCAGTTGCCTGAAGAGCTTTTGCAAACGTGTTATGAACGTAGCCAAATCTTCTTTGGCCCTACATTTCACATCGTTTCTGTAACCCGGGCTGAAAGATTTGGTGACATCATAAACAATGTCAACCTTCCATCTCGAGTCTACCCGATAGTCTAGCCAAATCCAAGGCAAAAGCTGCAGGGATTTTTCATAGGGGTCCTGACAGGAGATCTTTGCTGACCACGCATTCAAAAAATACTCGGCCTCCGACCGCGTCATGAAAAGGGAAAGGTTGGAAAGAAAAATGCGTAGAGTGTATCCTAACGATACATGCTCGAACTTCAACTTCTTGATCTCCCTTAGTCTGCGCTGATATTTCTCCGTTGCGACTCCACGGGTGCCGTCATCATAAAGATGGAGCCTCCGTTGAACGCCGATGGGGCACCACTACGGGTGCGTGACTGCTGAGCGTTGCGAGAGCTACTCGCTGATGGGGGCTCTTGGCTAGAGAGGGCAGTTGTACTACCGCTCGAGGGATCTGGGAGCCCTGCTCCAGTCGCTGGGGCAACGGGCTCAGTTTCTCCCGCACCGGCCGCTGTGGGCTCGGTGGTGACGGGTGTCACCGCATCGGCCACCGAGGGCGCCGAATCAGGTAACGCACTGGTCGTACTGCCGTCAGCAGCTGTGGGAGCTGTGGGTGCATCGGCAGCCACTTCATTGCCATCGCTATCGCTATCTGACGGGACAGGCTGTGACCGAGGTGCAAAGCTTACCCCTCGTGACGTACGAGGTTGCAGAGAAAAGGCGAAAAGAGAACGAGGTTGTTCATCTTCTCGTGACTGGAAAGGGGACGAAAGCGTCGCTCTCCTCACGTCTGGGGTCCGGAGGGGAAGAAAAAGCTCCCGGGAAGCTTGGGCTTCGACGAAAGGTTGCTGATGGGGCAGAGAAGGTGGACTGTTGTGGAGACAAAAGTCCGAGCGATGATAGCGGCTGTCCGCTAAACAAAGACCTTTGGGCGTCCGTCCCACTTGCTGGGCCTAAACCACTCCCTAGGGGGCGAAAAGCTCGTCCATCGTAAGATCGAAGTGCTCCACCACTTGGCGTATAAACCCTTGTTGGGATCGGGATTACCACGGGGGCCGAGGATGACCTTGCCAACGACGAAGACGAGGACGTCGACGACGATGATGATGACGACGCCGAGGACGACGATGACGACGATGCTGGAAGACCAGTTGTCGAAGGCATCGTACCCCTCGTTGTCGCGGGCATCACAGCTGTCGGGGCCCCTGACGACATCGCGGCTGAAGGCCCAGGGCGTGTTCTCGTGGGAACTGGACCTGACAAGTAACTCAAAGAAGTGGGCACGAAATCAGGGGACAGAGCCCAACCAACCTTTTTCGCAAGGTCGTTGTACCTACTGATCGCCAAATCTCTCTCACCTCGAAAAGAGGTCCATAGATAGAACACAGATGGGTCGAGCCAGTAATCGGCCATCTGCTCGAGGGGCTGCATAGCGATAAAGGGCTCCTCCTCAAGGTTGAGGAGGCCATCCTTGATCGCTTTGCTCAAGAGGGGGCAAAGATCCTTTTCTAAAGTTGTCAATACGACCTTTAAAAAGTGAGCGCGACTGATTCCGTCCGTCTGGGGCGAGATTCTTCTTTGCTGTACCTTCCTTGAGGGCCTTCGAGAACGTGTCCATGAACGGGAGCTTGAGGCTGGTGCGCAACGTTCGAAAAACATTCAAACATTCAGCGCGATAGCGGGCTTCCTTGGAGACCAAGTCATAATTGGGGCGTGGAAAGGAGGCTTGAAGGCTCATTTCTGCACGCAAAACGTTAGAAAAGAGTCGCCATGTAGCAAAAGGTCTGGAATTTGCAAAGGAGACCTTATATACAAGTTGCTACTGGCTATTCTTAACTGAGGGAATGCTCTATGTATGCAATGGACTTGAACAGACTTGAACAGAACTTAAATACATAGTGCAAAATCGCCTCTCTGCGTGTGGTGAGCATACTCAACGGTCATCCCACACCCCGCGTGAAGACAGGTGAACTAGCTGCCTACAAGTGAGTGAGGAGACTGACCTTGAGGATGATCGCTGTTGATGTTTCCAAACACAGGTAGGAGTTCCCCAATCCGAGCTGTTAACAGCACACACAAGAGTGTGACTCTTCCGAGAAATATAGGGAAATTCGAATTGTAAGTCTTGACTACACCCCTGTGAGGAAATTATCAACCGGCATTCACTTGAATACACACACGGCTGTCATTAGACCCGAAATATTTCCGAGATCTGGGGAATTGTACAAAAAGACTCTGGGATGGTCAATTCCAGTTTATTTAGTACAGTTGCATGACAGACTACTTGTCCCTTGCGAAACAAGACAAATTCTGAGAACTAACGAGAATATTTTAAGTGTTATTCGAGTTATGTAGCGGTTTGAAGTTTTCAAGTCAGTCTGAGAAAAAATAAAGTTCATTGCCTATTTGACTTGAAGGGCCGAATAGATATGTGACTGGGAACAGTAAAAAGCGTCAAAAGGAATAAAAATTTTCACCAGTCATATGGATATGGAACAAAAAGGCAATAGTCAGCATATTTCGAAAAATAGCTGGCAATGGGGAATAAACTTAGTATATTTGTTAATAGTAGTTGAAAGCGTAACAACTACAAGTTATGACAGTTGATAAATAAACGGGAAAAATGAAGTGCCGGAACTAAAAATAGAAGTGTAAACTTGAAGTAAAAACTTGAAGAAGTTTAACAAATAAGTTTAACACAATATTGATAATTCGGTCCGGTACGGTATTCAATTCCGATAAGTCAATCTCAGCTGATAGATTTGTTTTTTAGACCGTAGTCCGCCGCGACTGTATCACTGACTTGAAACCATCAGTACATTGAACTGCTACATGACCTAGTGGAAGTCACAACCGTGACTCAAAATCTAATATATATTAATAGTCAACTACTTTGCAGAATTTGCTTCGTTTCAACATATGTATTTTTACCCGCCCCTTGGGGTCTTTAGTGAATTCGCCGGTTTAAAAATAGTCAAACATATACAGTTAAATTCTTCAGATCACCCTGATTCAGAATCTGCAATCGATTTTAAATTTTTTTTTTAGTAGTTTTGACAAACGAAGCATTTGAAATTGTAAAAAAGTCACCATTTCTGGTGGAAAATTTTTTGGAAACTTTGTCAAAAAGACAGGTCGGGCCGTAATTTTTTTGCTGATTCAATGTGGTGAAAAAATGGTTTGCAACCACGATTATGATTAAAGAATCTGTTTTTCCTTGTTATTTTCTTAGCTTTTGAACTATCGTACGTTATACAATGCATCTCGATAAATAATTTGATCGAATTTTGAGAAAATTTCAATATCTCTGCCACAGACACACAAAGTCGGCCGGAAAACAGTCCCTTAAGGGCAGCTGAACAAGAAAATAAAAATTTATATTTAAAACAATTGACGGTCCTACAGCTCCTCAATAGGTTGGGGGAGTCCTAAAACACTATACCTTCAATCTACGTAGTTTTTGTTGAAAAATCACATGAACTCCAAAAGAAAAATGGTCAAAACTTTTTAAACATTCCGACATCTTGGACTTGCATGCCTCCAGGAATGAAGCAGACACATCCCATTCTCAATATTTTTGTATCTATCGTAAGTATATGTCAGTGAGACATGATTACACTAAAAAAACAGTAGGAGCAAGGTCCAGGAAAAAATGTACAGGCATGTGTAGGTCAGACAGGTGAAGTTGTGAAAACCCACTTTTTGGTTTGTAGCTTCTAAGTAAAATAAACAAAAATCCTTTGGTGGAGCTTTAGTTTATGGTTGTGAAAGACGATTCCAATACTTAAAATTCTTAAAACTGATGAATACTAAGATGTATATGTCCCCAAAACCAGAAAAGTGCTGGTTTTGTGATTTTGAGTTTTTGCCTTCCACAGACATTCAAGAGTCACAAGTAAAACAAAGCTGGGGAAATACTAGTACGTTTAATGATATTACAAAACGATTCACCTATTCATCTGTGCAAGAAATACGAATACTAAAGCTACGGAATTTGAGATTTTCGTGTTTCGACAAAAAAAATTAGGTGTTTTTCTCCTAGCTGGTTTGTAGCCTGCAAGTAAAGGTATCAAGAAATATTTTGTACAAGTAATCAAAAACACTCAAGGTTGCTATGTATAGACTTGGATAGCTATGATATGCTTTGTGCTAAGAGATATCTGATGCACTCAGGGAACCCTTTCCTCTGACATCTTTTCCTAGACCGGCCGGCCCGACATCCACCGTTGGACTGGTAACCTCAAATTAATCTTCAAGTCGTAATTGTGACTAGTTTGTATTTGCGGTAGTATATTTTACTAAGTCAATTAAGAGTAACGGTAATGAATACTGATTCATGTCAATTGTGCACATTACTTTACAATTGTGCATCGGACCAAAACATTGAGTTACACTATTGTTAGTCACATGTCACGCACTTAGACTAGTCAGTAGCGCCCTTTTTAGTTTAGTTCTTCGTTTATGCCCGGCGTCGCATTAAAGTGGCTGTGAGCAACCTGACTTCTGGCGAGGTCTCCCGGCAAACCGCAAGTGAAAGGTAGGGTAAGGTCCGTGAGTGACCGGTTTATACCTAATTATCGGTTATGAGCCTTGGAAAAATGGTTCGTCACAGCAATACGCGAACTGGAAACAATTCTTATCTCACGCACCCGTCTACGACGGTGTAACTGAACATCTTCAAGGATTTTACTATCAGCTGGAAAAATATGCTTACGGTATTAGTACAATTCTCGGGGATATGGTGAAAGATGCGTTTCTAGATGAGAATGCTGCACAGAGAAAATACGGATGGGACTTAGCGCGTATGAGAGCAGCAGAGGAGGCAGATGAACCGCGAGAACAGACTGAAGAAGATTCACCCGATATGAGTAAAGAAATGAGGAAGAAGAAAAAGGAGATCCAACCTCATCACAAACATCACAAACAGCACGCACAAGACGACCAGAACGAAAGAAGAAAACACTAGACAAGCCGAAGGAATGGGCAAAATGGAGCAATGAGCAGAAGGCAGCATGGGAGGAAAAATCGAAGAGACGAGCGAGACGATCACAGACACGAGCAGCGAAGAGCTTGTATCAAGTGACGAGAAGAGCATACAGAAGAGAGCAAAAATATTTACAGCGATGTAAACTATTTCAGCTACTTATTACTACTGCTTTCTCAAACTATAAAGTCGTCGCTTATCTCAGAAGCAAAAATGCGCAAGATCCGTTTGATAAAGTCGGCATTATAAAGAGAAAATACGGGCAAATTTCCGGAGCGGCAAGATATCTGGAAGAAAAGAAGTTTAGAGAGAGAACGCCGAGAAAGAACGAAGACGTAGACGCCTGGCTCACCAGGTACCTACTGAAGAAAGAGTGGCTTGAGAAGCTAAGAGGAGAGAAGTTTGAGGAGGACGAGTCAACAAACAGGTTGCTTGAGAAGCTAAGTAAGCACCCTGCCTATGGTGCTCAATACTTTGCTGATCACTATCGTATGGCAGCAGCTGTACGACCCAAGCACGACGACATAGTTGAGGCAGCTAGAGAGGTGTATGTGCTTTGGGAGGCAACCAACAAGCAGAAGAAGTATGAGAAAGGAAAGCATAGTGATAGAGCTGAAGGAGAAGGAGCAGCCTTATTGCTAGCAGACGGAGAAAAAGTGAGAGATGGAAGAGTGGGAAGAGCAAGTACAAACAGAAAGGTGAACACGGGGGAAGGCATGATAAGGCAGTGTCAGAACGAAGGGAATGGTGGCTCACTGCAGTGTGTTATAACTGCAACGAGACAGGACATACAAAACGCTTTTGCACTAAGCTTGCTAAGCCTAACAGCTCCCGTCGCACCCATAAACCCCACAACACCGCCCCTCCCAAGAGAGACACCCAGAGCAAAGGAAGTAAGCTTCGTAAGAAAAAGGATAAAGGGGTGACTCTAATCAGAGGTGAAAGGGTGAAGAAGGCGAAGGAGAAGGGGAAGAGAACATCAACACAGAAGAAGACGACAGTTCAGAAGATGAAAATTATGAACTGATCGTCATGGAGGCAGAGGAAGAACACGAAGAGGGCAACACAGCCCAAAAAGGAGGAGAGGAAACGGAAGGGGAGAATAGTGAAAAAGAGGAGCACAAAGAGGACGACACAGAAAACCCCAAAAGAGTCCGTGAGGGGGGGGGGGGGGGTTAGAATGTCGAGCAGCTCCCAGACTCGCTACTCGCTCGGTGGCATTACCCCATCCAACCTCTCACCACCCACTCTCACTAGTGAACAACTTCTCAATCCCTCCACAACAACCCCTCCCAACCGACCCCTTCCACAGCACGAAAGTCTCGTGCGTGAAATTTCCTCGCAACCCTCCAAGAAAGAGAAACCGACGAAACCGAAACCGACACCTCAATCTTTCCTTCCAACAAAGGACATACACAAACATCAGACACCCACACTAACCAAACAAACAACCAATCCCAAACGGAGAACTATCCAATGCACGGGGAAGAACTCTAAGGGGAAGCGGTGTGGTGTGAAATATGGAGAAAGTGGGAGTGTAGGTAAAGCAGGCAATATGAGCAAGAGGTTGGAGTATGCTGAGCTATATGTGGTTATCACTACAAGCAGGACCCACAATTCCCGGATATTGATCTGAAACAACCCTCATCATGCCGACCACCCCCCACGAACGAGTATCCTAGTGAAGAGGTGATGAAAGAGCTGAAGAGAGAGAGGGAGAGAAAGGGGGCGAGAGCACAGCAACTTTCGCAAAAAGACACGGTAATACCCGGACAAAAGAATAAGGAAATTCTCGTTTAAACAACCGAGTCTGCCGTCAAGCCGGAAAACCCGCGAGAAGAAAAATTCACGGCTGACTGTGCTGAAATGGCAGATGTCCAAGCGCGGGCCGGAGTGGTTAAGGCGGAGATTGAAGCTGCAAGTGCATTGTCTGTACAACAGGGGACAAGTGGAGAATGTAAGGCGTGGCCGCCACCTCAACCCCCAACAGGTCCGTCCCCAACAGACAGGGTAGACAGTGTAGATGAGGAAGGAAAGAAGACACACATGACACCCACTAAACAACACAACTTGCGCAACTCCACTCATCCACAACGCACAACTACGGAGATGAGCAGTAAAAAGAGGGAGCACTGCGGTAAAGTGATTAGCTTTGAGGATATAAAAAGGCTAGCTGAGTCACTACAGTCGTGCGTGATGGACGAAGAGACGGGAGATGTAGTAAAGGTGAGAAGAGAGGACGGAGTGAGGGTAGCAGAGACAGACAATTTCTTGACAGACGTGTTCTGGGCGATAAATAACGTGTTTTTGTCGCATGCTGCGGGTACCACACCAATAGCAATAGAGTCTGTGAGAGAGGCAAGATCGAAAGGTGCGTCAGATGAGTCAATGAAGAAAGAAAGAGCAATTTGGGATTGCCAGATGAGACACAGTGAGGGACACCCGAGACCACATAAGACGGAAATGCAACGTTTGTTGTTTGTCATGTCAAATGGATTGAAAGACTTGACTGTGAAAGACGGGCTATGCTATAAACAGGATGGCAAGTACAGTGAGTCTTACACAGAAATGCTGTCAGTATGGATTATGGAATACTTGACTTAGCATGCAACCACAAAAATGCTTTTGCGGAGCAGTTGGTGGAATCGATGCCCCACTTAGCCCACATTCACAGCGAGGTAGTGGAAAAGGGATCTTTAAATGCGTATTTACGCAAGTTACATTCTGAAGACGCATACTTATTTTTTACGCCAAAGACAGCAGCTAGGAAGAAGGCAGCGTTTGACGCGAAAAGAAGAGAGGCAGACGGAGCATCAGAAGAAGAAGATGAAGACCCCGTAAACGCAGAAGACTCTATGGATTCTGAACAGCTGAGGATAGAGAGATCCATTCCAATCCCGTACAGAGATTACAAAGAGGCGAGAGAGGAGTGCGACTGGATGTACGAGGAACAATACAACGAAGAAAGAGCGAAGAACGAAGAGGAAGAAAGACAGGAAAGAGAGCTGAAAAAGAAAGAGAAAGAGAAAGACATCGAGCACAACCTGATGGTAGCAGACGGTAAGGGAAAAAGCAAGAAAGAGAGGATGATAGTGCAAGACAGTGGCTCATCACGAGATATAGCATGCACAACAGCTATTTTAGCCAACCTTTCTGATATTGCCCCAGTCAGTCTGATCACTGGAAACGGAGAGAGCGTAGTGAACCAAAAGGGAGAAGCAAGATTGACACGCATAGATGGGACAGGGAAACCCGTGATGGTTAAAAGAAAGAGATGTTGTACGACCCCAGGGTGCCCGTGAACATAGTTTCAACCGGCAGCATGGATCACTTTTACCACAGATCTGTAATTCACCAAAACGGTCAGTTGCTTATCCTGAAATACCCCATAAGAGTAAAAGAGAGTGACGTGATTGTCAGGGGGAGAATGACGCCGGGCATGCTATACTGGTGGGACACGGAACATGACAAACCTCTTGACATAAACAAGCGATTTGAACCTAAGATCAAGATGACGAAGCCTAAGGCGGGGTAAGCGGGGAGGGAATCCCCAAAGCGAGAGAGAATAAGAGAGATGATGTAAAAGATTGTGAGAATAGCGAGAGTAAGGGATGTGTGTTATACGCGATGTATCCAGAGAAGAGCGCCAATAAGAAGCCTGTTGACATTTATGTCATGCATCAATGTAGCGGGCATAAAGGTATAAAGAAGACCTATGCATTAGGCAAGGCTTTAGGTCGTAAAGTTGTCGGAAATGAGGATTTAGTTAGATATTGTGAAGCTTGTATGATGGGTAAGGCTAAAGAGTTGCCCAGATTTAAGAAGAATAGGATTAGGAGAGCTAGTTATGCGAGTGAGATTTTGCACGTAGACACGGCCGGACCATGGGCAGTAAAGTCCATAAATGGCAAGTACTACAAGTTTTGTGTTACAGACGATTTTTTAGGTTATATTTTAGACTTTTACTTGAGGCACAAGAACGAGTTTGTAGAGTGTCTTAAGCAGGCTGTAGCGTGGTTTGAACGACAGACCGGCAAGAATGTCAAACTTATCACGGTGTGACAACGAATTCGTTGCACCCGCGGAAGATATCGAGTGGTGGAAACCCTTGCAATTTATCTAGAAAGTTTCAGCACCGAGCGATAAGGATGGGAATCCGATAGCTGAAAAGGTTAACGACATAACGGCAGGGCCAGCTAGGGCTATGAGATATGAAGCTAACCTTCCACCTAAATTTTGGGCAGAGATGGAACACACCGCAACCACACTACACAACATATTGCCAGCTACAACCGGACCACGCCAAGGGATTTCACCCTTCGAGCAATCTTTGGGTTACAAACCGGCCATTCGGCAACTGAAACCAATAGGAAGTATGGGAGTAATGTATGTCGGCAAGCAAGTTGGCAAAGGAAACTACAGGGGAAAACGTGTAATGCTCTTAGGGTACGACGTGTTTAAGGAGCTTTATAGAGTTTGGGATGGCCTTAAGGTCATAGCGAACGTACGCAATGTGCGTTTCAACCCCCATGTAGTCGGAAAGGATGCACACCCACCCAGAGGAGTTCAATGGGACGATGAATCTGAGGGGGAGAGTAGCAAGGTAGAACAGCTTGAGCAGACCGAGACGGAACCGGAACAGGAACAGGAAGTTCAGGGGGAGTCGAAAGAGCATGAGGAAAAACATGGAGTCGAGGACAACACTGGTCCAGATTCTAGTCTTCCCATTGACTCTAGCGAAAGCCAAGTTGTTGATCAGGACGACGGGGTAACACCCATCGAATCGTTTAGCGTGCAAGACCCTTCAGCTAGTCACCCAAGCCGGAGATATAGGGAAGGAGAAGCACCGAACAAGGGCCTCACGTGGGAGCAGAGTCATAGGATCACAACAGCTAACATAGTGAGAGGGAAACGAGAAAGAAAGGAACGGACGATACGGATACACAGCCAATCACAACTAAAAAGGTAGTTAAAGCAGATACCTCATTAGAAAATGTCAAGGTAGTTGTACCTGCGGTAGCTTTTGGTGAACTATGGGCTAAGGAAGAGTATGGAGATAGTTGGCAGGAAGCTAAACGAACCGGTAAAGTTTTGAAAGCATGCGATAAAGGCGATTGATTCAAAGTTCGAAAACAGCCCAAGCAAAGTCACTTTGTATCTTTTGATGACAGACTAGTCGAAAAGATGTTAGACAGTGAAATCAGGAAATATAAAGTAGACCCGATCCATCAATCTGGCGAACTAGAAGACACTAAGTCGTCTGAGGAGCGCATACTAGTAGAGGATAGCAGTGAAGTTTTACTCTACCTCACACTACGTGTGCCAAAAGAGATCGTCGATCAAGGACTAACAGCAAAGGAGTTGAGAGAAGGTACGGACAAAGAGATACAAGCTCTTAAATATTTTAACACCTATACCTTGGTAAGTCCTAAGGAAGCAAAAGAGAAGGGAGTGACGAAGATAGTAAGATTGACATGGGTACATAAAGTCAAGGTTGATGATAAAGGAAGAAAGTTTGTCAAGTCACGATTAGCTTTGAGAGGAGATATGCTAGAAGCAGGAGTCAGCTACAATCCAGATCAGCTGTTTGTACCTTGTGCCGCTCATCGATCACTACTTTTCTTGTCTAAGATAGCTGCTTGGCATGGACACAAGTTGTATAGTATATACTTCAAAAATTCTTACTTGAATGCCAGAATGAATGATCCTGTTTATGCGTATGCCCCAGATTGTTTAGACAGGGAAGATCATGAAAGTATGTTTTTAAGGATAGATGTAGCTCTGTATGGTGCCCCTCAAGCAGGTAGATGTTGGCATGAAATCTTGGCCCCAAAGCTAGAGGAGTTAGGGTTTCGATTGCTAGACGCCGATCTTTGTATGTTCGTTGAGAAAGATAAGCCAATAAGGGATGCAATCATAGGCATATTTCATGTTGATGATCTAATCTTTTCGGCGCCTAACGAACGCGCATATGATAGGTTTGCAAGCCAACTAGAAAAGTTATATCCCCTAAAATGATTAGGAATAGCCAAAAAGTTTAAGGGTATAAAAATAGAGCAGGAGGGAGGACGCATTTTACTACATCAGAAGATATATCAGAAGGAGATCTTGAAAGACGTAGGATATGCAGACGCACGCCCGCTAAGCACGCCTAGCGCAGAACAGGAGCCAGAGCCTATATTAGAATCTAGTGCACTTAGGAAGCATTCTAATCCTAGCTTAGTTGGAAAGTTATTATTTTTGACTAAGATGACTAGACCAGACGTAGATCAAGCTTTGAATGCAGCTAGTGTCATGCAGACTGTTGACGTCGCTGTAACTTATGCAATGTTAGGACGAATTTTTCTGTACTTAGTGAGTTCATATCGCGGTATAGCATTTCACGGGCCGAAATCATCGCAAGAAGCAAGAACATATCCCGGAATTACCCTATGGCCAGATGCGGCGCATAAAGTGTGCAAAAAGACAGGAAAGTCTCGTAAAGGGTATTTAGTTCTGTGGGAGGCGACCCCATTGCACTGTTATCGAAACGACAATCACTGATTGCATTAAGCTCGAATGATGCGGAAATCTTCGCGGCTGTAGAATTTATTCATGAAGGGTTAGCAGTTAGACATATAGCGGAGGAACTAGGAGTAGCGCAGAAAAGCCCATTAGAATTATTTGAAGACATCGCACAAACTATTTTAGCTGCAGAGAGAGGAATGTCAGGGTCACGCACTAAGCATCTACCACTTGAACTACATTTCATGCATCATGCGCAACGTGACAAACAAGTAAGGTTTGTTAAAGTGAGAACTAAGAAGCAGATAGCAGATGTATTAACTAAACATGTACCTAAGGATCAGTTTGAGTACTTGGTTAGTAAATTCATGATCACTCTTGAACCATAATTCTGCTTTATGGAAAATACGCAAATTTCCTCTGAGTTCACTTATGATGTTCTTTTGTGTGAGTGTCAGTCTTTTCTTTGCAGGCGATGTCTCTATATATGTATCCACTTATGGCGAGGCGAATGATCCCGTGGACTTAACTTCGAGCGTAAACGAGGCGCGTGACGACACGTCACCATCGATCGTGCACGGCAAGAGCGGGATGGCTGAAGTCGGAGGGCAAGGCAGGACCCAGACATTGGAGGAGTCGGACAGCGTCGACTGCGACTTACTCGTCGAGCGTGGATTGCAATCGTTTTATTAGTAGTTAACGGAGGGCTTCATCAAGTTACCAGTTTTATTTGTGTTCTACACGCGAAAAGCAATTTAAGTTTTGCTATTACGTAATTAGTGGTAATTTTTACTTTTATCTGTAAGTACGAGTTAGTCATTGACGTACGAAACCTTTTTACATTGATGTAATCGACCCTCTGGATCGAGATGCTCTTGGCAGCGAGGAATTGATGGCTCATATGGATTCAACGACTTTTGACTCTACGTTTTGAGTAGCGTTAGTGTAGTAAGTATTAGACGTTAAGCTCACCAAGTCTAACACATTTATCCGAGTCGCGGAATTATCCGTTGGGACAATCGACAATGAACTTGATTAAGGGGGAGCGTTGGACTGGTAACCTCAAATTAATCTTCAAGTCGTAATTGTGACTAGTTTGTATTTGCGGTAGTATATTTTACTAAGTCAATTAAGAGTAACGGTAATGAATACTGATTCATGTCAATTGTGCACATTACTTTACAATTGTGCATCGGACCAAAACATTGAGTTACACTATTGTTAGTCACATGTCACGCACTTAGACTAGTCAGTAGCGCCCTTTTTAGTTTAGTTCTTCGTTTATGCCCGGCGTCGCATTAAAGTGGCTGTGAGCAACCTGACTTCTGGCGAGGTCTCCCGGCAAACCGCAAGTGAAAGGTAGGGTAAGGTCAGTGAGTGACCGGGGTTTATACCTAATTATCGTCCACCACAAAAAATGATTGAGTTCCCGGGATTTTTTTCTAAAAAATGGTGAAAAAGCTACAAAAACCCAGGAACTTGACTAAGGCTTTTGAAGTACTGCTTCTTTTTTAAAAGGGCTCAGCTGCAGATTCAGAAAGCTCAGCCTCTATATTAGTCCCGACCAAATTCATGATGGTGAATTATCATCATGATGGTCAAACTTTGCATAATAACTTTTTTTAAATGAAGAAAACACAAAACTTTTAACTGTTACAGAAGTTAATAACATTTGAATTCAGAGTCAATTTTTTTTTAATATGAATATTTTTTTC
>WBZZ01004232.1:52500-55000 GCA_019918135.1 Paulinella micropora | reverse complement strand
TTCAATGAAAATACTGGTCCAGACGGACCGGTATGTTCAATGAAAATACTGGTGGCACCGACGGGAATCGAACTGGCGACAGGGCCCAGATGGTAGAACTTGACCACTGGGCTATCACGGTGTCCATAATAATAATGATAATAATAATGATAATAATAATAATAATAATAATAATAATAATAATAATAATAATAATAATAATAATAATAGTGCTTCTCTGTCAATGGCGGATGCAAATCTGCACATGTGCCTCCATCGTCTCACCCGCGAGGGGAGTACGAAGATTTGATCGATAGCTCTACTGACACCCCCGCAGGGCAGCTCCAAGCCTTCCAGACAGACCAATACTTTCAAAGAAAACATACGTTGAAAATACTGGCACCGACGGGAATCGAACTGGCGACAGGTCCCAGATGGTATTGAACTTGACCACTGGGCTATCGCGTTGCCAAATAGTAATAATAATAACAATAATAATAATAATAATAATAATAATAATAATAACAATAATAATAATAATAATAATAATAATAATAATAATAATAATAATAATAATAATAATATGTGTATTGATCTGTCATGGCAGAGTCCAAGGACCATGCGCCTCCATCCCTCGACCCAACGGTCACACAGTGAATGTTGGGGAGGGAAGAGTGACTCTAACCATCCCTGAATAGCTACCCGCCGGCGTGTCGGATACCTTGCAGGGAATCGACTGCAAATGATTGATGTTCCCTATGAGAGAGTTCCACGAGACTGGTCGAATGGAGGTACTCAAGGGGGGTAGCAGACATTTCATGCGGTCTGCCAGGGCATGAGGACGTTTGGCGGTAAGTATCTTGGACGCCTCCAAACCCGTCACCACCCCTAGATCTCGGAATGTATATACCCCTTTGACCCCACGTGGTGTGTGTCTTATAAAAACAACACAACAACATAGCCTCGGAACCAGTGGGAAGAGGCCCAACCACCTCCTCTTCCAGTGGGGTGCCATACTGTGCACCCCTCCATAATAATAATAATAATAATAATAATAATAATAATAATAATAATAATAATAGTGTTTTGATCTGTCATGGCTGAGTCCAAGGACCATGCGCCTCCATCCCTCGACCCAATAGTCACACAGTGAATGTTGGGGAGGGAAGTGACTCTAACCATCCCTGAATAGCTACCCGCCCGGCGTGTCGGATACCTTGCAGGGAATCGACTGCAAATGATTGATGTTCCCTATGAGAGAATTCCACAAGACTGGGTATAAGTCGAATGGAGGTACTCAAGGGGGGTAGCAGACATTTCATGCGGTCTGCCAGCGCATGAGGAAGTTTTGCGGTAAGTGTCTGGGACGCCTCGAAACCCGTCACCACCCCTAGATCTCGGAATGTATATACCCATTTGACCCCACGTGGTGTATGTCTTATAAAAACAACACAACAACATAGCCTCGAAACCAGTGGGAAGAGGCCCAACCACCTCCTCTTCCCGTGGGGTGCCATACTGTGCACCCCTCCATAATAAAAATAATAATAATAATAATAATAATAATAATAATAATAACAATAATAATAATAATAATAATAATAATAATAATAATAATAATAATAATAAAATAATACCGAAATACCCTTGGATTGCAATTAGAATGTCATATATATACATATATATATGTATATATACATATATATGTATATATATATATTTCTTCTTCTCCTTCTTCTCTCTCTCTCTCTCTACATATTCTAATTGCAATCCAAGGGTATTTCGGTATTATTATTATTATTATTATTATTATTATTATTATTATTATTACTACTACTACTACTACTACTATTATTATTATTAATATTATTATTATTATTATTATTATCATTATTATTATTATTATTATTATTATTATTATTATTATTATTCCTTAGCCCTGACATATAAGAGTAGATAGATAGATAGATAGATAGATAGATAGATAGAGAACTTGTGTGTGTACGAGGAAATAAAGAACAGCAAGAACTGACAGAATAGATCCCGTGAAGGAAGAAACAACACACAGTGCCAGTAAGAAGAAGAAGAAGAAGAAGAAGAAGAAGAAGAAGAAGAAGAAGAAGAAGAAGAAGGAGAAGGAGGAGGAGGAGGAGGAGTAGAAGAAGAAGAAGAAGAAGAAGGAGGAGGAGAAGAAGAAGAAGAAGAAGAAGAAGAAGAAGAAGAAGAAGAAGAAGAAGAAGAAGAAGAAAGAAGAAGGACGAAGGAGGAGAAGAAGCATTGCCTACCAGGCTGTAGTATTGGTCCGGACCCGGTCTCCCCATCAAGAAATCCCAGGCCTAGATAGATAGATAGATAGATAGATAGATAGATAGATATAGATAGATAGATAGATAGATAGATAGATAGATAGATAGATGGATCGATAGATAGACAGATGGATGGATAGACAGATATAACATAAGCTTATTATATATATGTGGATATATATATATATATATATATATATGTATATGTAAATTCA
>WBZZ01004232.1:40000-47500 GCA_019918135.1 Paulinella micropora | reverse complement strand
CTACCTCGTCCTGGGATAAGATCTCTGCCAGTTCGAAGAAGTTGACCTTGCTGTTGTGGTACCGTTTGAGACAGTTTCGGACTTGCTCGTCGGTGTGCGCCTGCACCTCCTTTTGACTAATCTCGTGAGTGTTCTTGGTCACGTTTATGATGAAGATAGCGATCTCGTTTTCCCCATTATTCTGCTGCGCGTAGAACGCTTGAAACTGCTGATCGATGTCTGCGGTGATGTGCTTGATCAGGCTGTCAACGGGCATGTCGCCGAAGAGTGCACTGAATTCTTTGATGGCAGTTTCGAGCTGGCGTAAGTCCTCCCAAATCGGCTCCAGTGCCTTGAAATTCTTTTGCTTGCACAGCTGCAGCGCCTCTTGCCCGCTCTTGTTCAGCTTCTCTTGGATCGGCCGCACTAGCTGGTCGCGCGCCTGCTTCGCCGCGTTTACCACAATCGGGTGACGGGACTCACGGGCCAAGGTCCGTGTGAACAGCTCCTCCAAATTGCGCAGCAGGATTTGCAGCGCGCTGTACACGTGCAGCTTCTCTTCCTCCACTGCTGCGTCTTCTGCTTCCACCTTCTGGCGAGGACTCAGCTTGGTATTCCGACCAGTTCTGAGGCCCTCTTTCGCTTCCTCCACGGCCTGACGTAAGCGCAGCTGGAGCTCCTCCTCACACTTGGCATAGGACAATTGGGAACGGCCAACTCTGAGCACCCCAGCCTCGCTCTGGATCGTGTCCAAACAGCCCCAGAATTGCTTGGCATCCACCCCCGCCCTGAGGAAGTCAAGCCCCTTAAGGAACCTTGCCGCCTTCTTCAAGCCATCTTCCTGCTCCGCCAACGTGTTTGTGAGTCCCTCATACTTCAGTTTGAGCTTCGCCCCCTCCTCCGAACCCTCCCCGACCAAACGAGCGGGCGACTTAAACACTTGATCCAGGTATTGCATGGCGGCCAGCGAGGTCGGCCAGTCTTTGCACTCACGCGCTAGTTCCACCCTATCCAGTTGCTCTTTCACCGCGTCCAGTATTTCTTGACGGAGCTCACGAACCTCCGCCGCTAGCCGTTTCGACAAATCATTTATTTTCTCTTCTTGTAGCCGTAGCACGTAGGCGTCAAAAAGCGCAAGTGCTTTCGCTGTCTTCTGTTGAGCGGTGTTGGTCCAGGTTCCGCTACGCATGTAGCCTCTTACTGTGAGCGCCTGTGACCTGAAGTAATCCTCGACCGTTTTCTGTTCCTGAAGAGAGGCCCTATAGTTGCCGTCGTAACGCAGACGATTCAGCCTTTCGCAGACCTTGGCCACGTTCTTCTCGGTGAGATCCTCTGGTTGGTTGACAAGTGCAGTGACATTCTCCTCCAGTTCGGTAAAGAGCTTGTTGTGTAGGCTGGACAGGAGCTTGCAAGTCATCAGGGATCTGGCCACCGCAATCTGCCTCAGGGCGGTAGAAATGTCAGAATCCCCCACCGCCTTCTTCACCGCTGCCTGACATTTCTGCCACTCCATCTTCAACAGCCCTTCCACTGCTCCATGCAGGTCCACGAATTCCGACACGGACAGATCCACCTCGTTGTGGGCCAGTTCGATTTGAGCTTCCTGGCTGTTCTTCAAAATGGTGTCCACAAAGCTTAGATCGCTCGACAGGTTCAGATTGTCAACAGCCCCCGCGGCGACACCCAGGCCCGGCTCCCCAAGCTCACCCTCGCCCTCCTTCCTTTTGCCCTCCGACAAGGATTCTGAAGGGCCGAGCAATCTCTGAATCAAAGGAATCGTCTTGTCCCTCAGTTGTCGGAAATGCTTACTGTCTATTTTAGCGAGCCAGTCCGTGAAGTGTCGCCCAGAAGCGATCGCGGTGGTCGGTGCGATCGGCGTTGGCTCATGCACAGGCGCTACTTTAGCCTTGTTCGTGCGCTCATGCACAGAAACTGCTTTCGCGTCGTACGCAGGCGTTGCTTGGGCCTTGTTGGTGCCCTTCTTCTCGTTCCTTCTCATGTCCTCCTTCTGGGCGCCCCGTTTAATGTCCCCCGGATGGACGGGGCGGTCCTGTCGGACGGGGCGGTCCTGTCGGCTGGGCACTGCACGGTCCCCCGCTGCTGCTGACGCAGGAACGGGTTGGGAGTTCACAGTCGGCTGGGGCCAGAGCTCATGCCACACGTCATCGAACTTCTTGAACCTTTCCAGCTGGCCATAGACATGCACCGCCTTGGTGTATTCGAACATGCCCATGAATTTGGATAGCTTGGCTTCTCTGGCGTGGAAGCGGTCATCGATTCTCATGGCGATGTTGGCAAGCTCAGCGGCCAGCTGGAACCCCTCGAGCACATCGTTCAGCACCATGGCAGACTGGCACATGGTTAGGATGTTGAAGGCTGAATGCAGCAACTGATCATCTTGATTCTCATCATCTTGGCGAGACGAAAAGAACAGCGGTGGCGACAACTTGTCCAAGTTGATTCTGTCTCGCATGTAGGTGCAGACGATAGCATTGTACTTCAGAAACAAACTCTGGTCCGCTGCGTCCTTGAATGGCTTCACAATCGCAAGTATCTTGCTGAACTGGTTGCAGTTGAGGTACTCGTTCATGTGTTGGTCCAAGTTATTCTTGCGTGCAGCGTGGTCCACCTTCAGTTTCTCCAGCTGCTTGGCCAATCCGCCCTTGCCAAACGCTGCATCAAGCGGCTTAGCGCCTTCCAGCTGCTCGATGATCGCTTCGCAGGCCGGATAGTTGGGAACGTTGAGGTGCCTGAGCGCCGTGTTCAAGAGCTGTTCTAGCTGCTTCTCAAGCTGCTGCTGGAGGTTCTGCGTGGCCTTCTTGGCAGGGGCAGCGAACTCCGTTTCATACCTTTCGAACAGAAAGAAGCTCGCAAGCTCTTCCATCCCATCTTTCACCGCCGCAAAGTCGCAGCCAGCAAGCTTAGCTGAGAGATCCTGTTCAGCCTTGCCAAGGAAGTCCTTGATATGCTGCGTGAGGCCTTCTCGAGAACGGTGCAGCTGCGCCCGTAGCTCATCCACAGGCTTGTTCACGCTCTCACTCAGTTTGCTCAGCCCGCCTTGCACAATCCCGAAGTACTGCCTCTGTGTCACGTAGATGTAGAACAAGGCCTCGCCGTGCGACGCGCTAGGCAGCCCCGCAGCCTTGGCGTCCATCTCGCGGTTCACCCTCATCAGGATTTCCCGGCGGTCCGTCTCCTGCTTGCTCGCCTCCTCCTGAGGTTCTCCCGCTTTTCCATTCAATGCGCCTGCATAAGGCTTCTCTGGAGATACCTCCCCCTCTTCCTCCAGGCATGCCGCGGCATCCTCGTGGAGATACGCAATGACGGCCTTCTTGACATGCGCATTGTTTTCCCATACGCGCTGCAGGCGATTGATTTGATCTTCCCAAGCCTTCCAGAGGCTTGTAATCTCCGCCTGCACTGCTTTTGACGCATGGGGCTTGTGCAGGACAAGCTTGAAGGCAGGCTGTCGATGGAGCAGGCGCGACAAAGCCGTTGACGCGTGGAAGTAGTAAACCAAACCCAGCCACTGCAGAATTTCACGCACCACCACTTGAATATCCTCGCGGCAGCGCCTTCGCAGCTCTTTCGCGAAGTGGGTGTAATCGGCTGGCAGCTCCGTGCGCAGGTGAGGATCGCCAGAGGCATCCGCAGGCAAGCGCAAGGGTCTGAGCTCTTTTTCTGCAGACATCAGCTGACTCAGGCATCTAGCAAGAAATTCATGGTCCTGGAGCGTCGGGTAGGATTCCCGATCCCAGCGCTGTTGGGCCTCCTGGGCCACTCGGCGTAAAGCGGCATCCATGTCCACCAACAACTCGCTGCATTCGCTACGGACTTTCTGGGCGTGCTCGAAGCTACAGCAACAGATTACAGCCACTGCACGCAGGGACCCGCCCAGTCCCGCGAACTCATCCACTTGGAAGTCCTTGTGATCAGCATCGTCGCTGGTCTCGCGGCCTTGTTGCGCTGTCATTGATTGCTGGCCGCCCACCCCAAAGAGGCGCTGCCGCAATTGCACGAGCTGCTGCGAGCCTGTCTCGCCCAGATCATGTAGTGCTAGGTTGAGCTGTATGATTTGCGCTTCCACATGCACTTCCATGTTGGCGTTCTGATATAGCTGCGACAAGATGAACACGTCGTGAACCAGCGTTTTCGCCGGTTCCTTCTCTAAGCGCGCAGCGAGCTTCTTGTCGAGCACGCGCCTGGCGCAGGCCTCCAGCAGCTTACACAAGCGGTCAGTGCACTGCCCGTACCAGCCCATGGCCTCGGCAAACGAGACCCGCGTTGTAGGGTGCTGTACGGTGGCTGCCCCGTGTGCTTCCATCACCGCCAATTGCTTCAAGTCCGCCAGCGCCGCTTCCAGCACGTCGACGGTCTGGCCTTCGGGGAAAGCGGGCTTGGACGCGAGCTGGACCATGGCCTCGGGACTCTTGAAGCCAGCAGGGAAAGGCTCGTTCGTCAAGCCTTCTTCGGCGATGGCAAAGTCTTGGGCCTCCAGTGTCCCGATGACCCGCTTGGCTGTTTCAAACCGGACTTGAAGGCGTTCCAGGAGGCAGCGCAGGGAGTTGTAGTAATCCTCCGCCACGCCTTTCCTCAGGAAGTCTTGAAGGTGCTGGTGCACTTGCTGCATGCAATCCAAGCTGCCCGCCACAGTGGCGACGGGCTGTTTGCCGTCTTTGGCCGCCTCTCCCAGTTCCAGCATGTGATCCTCCAGATCCTTCTTCGCGTTCTCAAAGGCGCCCCGCCGATCCCCCGTGACGTGCTTTGAGAGACAGCCCATGGCTTTCAAGGCCAGCAGATGCTTGCCCACTTGGTAGTTCTGTTTGGCCAGGCTGCTCCGCAAGCTTTTTAGCTGGTTATCGAACGCTGCTTCCACTTTCCCTGTGATCTCCTTGTACTTTTCTTCCAGGAGGGGGAGGCCTGTGCCCTCCGTCAGCCCGCGCAGCACATCCAGCTTCTTCTCTAGATCCTCGAACTCGTCGCTGTCAAGGTGTTCTTGACTTTCGAACAAGAGGTTGCCGCATTGGCTCGACAGCGCCGTCATGTTCTCTTGTGAAATTGGAATCGTCTGCACCAGCTTGTTTCTGGGGATGGGTTCCTTCTGCAGTAGTAGCTTCAGGTAGTGGGCGGGCTGGGTGGGCGGGTAGGGGAAAAGGATGCAATCCTCCTTGACGCGTTCGGCAACCTCCAGCAGCTTTTCGATCAGGTACTTGAGATCCGCCGCCTCCTCCTCACTGATCTGCTGTGTCTTATAATTGATCGTCTTCGCCACTTCCTTCAGCACGTGGAGCATATTGCGAACTGCCTGTGCCTTGTCGTCCTCGGTTTGGGTGAAGAAGATAGTCAGGTAGTCCGGGTAGTAGTCTTGGATCGGGTGGAACCAGTCGTTCAAAACCTTGAACACCTGCACCATAGGTTTGGCCCTGGCGACTTGAAGCTCATTGATGTTGAGCAGCAGAACCGGCCGCGCACTTTTCACCGACCTGAAGGCGTACTGGGTGCCCACGGCGTTGGCGATATCAACCTCACTCCCCGCTGAGTCACCAAAACCCGGCGGGTCCACCACCCAGACATTTTTGTATTCCGGGATGGCGCGAAATGCCTTGACGTACCGGGTGACGGAGGCCGCTCCGAACCCGATCTGTGCGCCCTCGAACTGGTCCTTGCACTGAACTGTCTTCCGGGTGATGCCATCGGGCGAGTAGAGGATCATCGTTCCACCGCCGAGGTAGTGTGTCGCGGTGGTTTTGCCGCAGCCGGTGATACCCAGTAGGATGATGGCATCGCCCTCGCCGGACACCTCCACTGCCTTTTTGCTCTCGTTGGACAGCTCCAGGATCCTGGCCAGGTCCAGTTCTTGCCGACCTCCTGGTCAAGTAAGCAAGTATTACTGTGGACATTCAAGTGGCAAAATATTCAAACTTTGACCTCATATTTCTCAATCAATATTTGAGATACGGAAATGCAGCGCACACCGTTGGAAAGCTCTTGTCCTAAGCTTTCTAACGCTGGCTTCAGATTTGTCGTATCACTTAGATTGATGGAGAACGATGAGATCAAAGTTGGATAGTTTGCCACTTGAATGTCCACAGTAATAACTAAGTAAGTAGTATGCAGGCCAGGATTAAAAACACTTCTTAGTTGCACCCTTGTGAAATAGGATGTCACCATCTTGCTCTCATAATGGCAAACAGGTAATTTAGTCAAGGGCATACAAAGGATTCAGAATTTATTTGAACGCAAAATCCGCTGTTCTTTCGCACAAATATTTGGCCGCAACCCCTGCTATTTTTTAGCCAAACATATTTGATATTTGGACGCAACAACCGCTGTTTTAAGCAACACATATTTGTTCGCAAAATCCGCTGTTTTGGCGAAAGATGTTGCGCCGCAACACTCGCTGTTTTTCGCAAACTTATTCGTTCGCAACACCCACTATTCTTTCGCAAAACATGTTGGCCGCAGAACCAGTTTTTTTTTTTTTTTTTTTTTTTTTTTTTTTTTTTTTAAATTAATTAATTTATTTATTTTTGCGTGAAATAGATAGATAGATAGATAGATAGATATGTTCAGTTTAGTCTAGGAGCGTCGCATAGCCAAATGGCCATAGATAGATAGATAGATAGATAGATAGATAGATAGATAGATAGATAGATAGATAGAGAGATAGATAGATAAACATATAAGGTCGCAAGACCCCGCTGCTTTCATGGTAGATGTTCCACTAATATGCATACAAATATAATAAATATTATGAATATATATACGTATTTTTATACATACGTACATAATATGCATTATATTATTATTACATATGTATACATACGTGCATAATAGGCATTATATTATTACATATATATGTACATATATATAGAATGGATATGATAAACATATATCCACGCTTCACTGATGACCATAGATAGATAGATAGATAGATAGATAGATAGATAGATAGATAGATAGATAGATAGATAGATAGATAGATAGATAGATGGACAGATAGATAGATAGATAGATGAGATTTCGACTAATGTCAGAAAAGGAGTTTCTGATTTCGTCAACCAAAGAGGTCTGTGGGCATTTACCCGATGCCCAGCTAAGCCATGAATTTGCATGGAAGGGACTGATACAGGCGAAAAACCAGAGGAGCTCTCATTGAGAGTCCAAAAACCTCCTCAGCACCGGGCGGGGCCAGGGCTCGTTCCATAAGCACCCCTTGCAGAACGAGCTCCCACCTCCCTTACAGAGGACCCAGTAAGCAGATGGAGTTTTGAGACTGTGGCAATCTCCGCAGAGCATAACCAAGCCCAAGGGAGGGTCAGTGACACCTCGAATGGCCTCAGTAGGGTCAGAGCATCGATAACCAAGCAATCTAGCATAAACCGACAGAGCACTGTGGGTGGTAATCCGGGCTCAATAAGCGAGAAAGGGCAGAGAAAGGGCACCCTGAGGGAACAGGATTGTGCTTCCCCACGCTTTTTGGCATGTGACTTATAGGCGTATGGCTCGGTACACAAAGTG
>WBZZ01004232.1:15000-17500 GCA_019918135.1 Paulinella micropora | reverse complement strand
TTGCCAGGACTACATTCCTTTGCGACATCTCATCTATCTATCTATCTATCTATCTATCTATCTATCTATCTATCTATCTATTCTATCTATTCTATCTATTTATCTATCTGCCTCTCAATCTATTTATCATCTATCTACCTATCTACCTACCCTATCAATCTGTCTATCGATCGATCCACCTAAAGGCGTACATACATACATTGATAATGTCTTGTCCAGGGCATAGACAGGTACACATAGTATACTATAGTATAGTATAGTATAGTATATTTTATTATAATACAGGCTAGTATAATAAAATATAATATAGTATAGTATAGTATAGTATGGTATAGTATAGTATAGTATAGTATAGTATTGTCCAGGGCATAGACAGGTACACATAGTATACTATATACTATATATAGTATAGTATAGTATAGTATAGTATAGTATAGTATAGTATGGTATAGTATATTTTATTATAGTACAGGCTAGTAAAATATAATATAATATAGTATAGTATAGTATAGTATTGTCCAGGGCATAGACAGGTACACATAGTATACTATATATAGTATACTTTCGTATAGTATAGTATAGTATATTTTATTATAGTACAGGCTAGTATAATAAAATATAGTATAGTATAGTATAGTATAGTATAGTAATAGTAATAGTAATAGTAATAGTATATATATAGTATAGTATAGTATAGTATAGTATAGTATAGTATATAGTATAGTATAGTATGGTATAGTATATTTTATTATAGTATGGGCTAGTATAATATAATATAATATAGTATAGTATAGTATAGTATTGTCCAGGGCATAGACAGGTACACATAGTATACTATATATAGTATACTTTCGTATAGTATAGTATAGTATAGTATAGTATATTTTATTATTATAGTACAGGCTAGTATAATAAAATATAATATAGTATAGTATAGTATAGTAATAGTAATAGTAATAGTAATAGTATAGTATAGTATAGTATAGTATATTTTAGTACAGGCTAGTATAATAAAATATAATATAGTAATAGTATAGTATAGTATAGTATTGTATTGTATTGTATTGTATTGTATTGTCCAGGGCATAGACAGGTACACATAGTATACTATACACATACCACATTATAGTATAGTATAGTATATTTTATTATAGTACAGGCTAGTATAATAAAGTATAATATAATATAGTATAGTATAGTATAGTATAGTAATAGTAATAGTATAGTATAGTATATAGTATAGTATAGTATAGTATAGTACATGTACATACGTATATGTATAAGCTACGTGTGACCCAGAACAAGGAAGAATACATATATATATATATATATACAGATATGCATGCGATATTGAGACATACATGCATGCATCTTCCCATCTATCCATCCATGCATCTATATACCTATCTATCTGTCTACCTATCTAACAGTGTGCGTGCATACATACATCCATGCAAGCAGAAACTCCAGAGCTAAGACAGATAGATAAATACATACATGCATACATACATATCCAGCACAAAGACAAGGTACACACATGTATACGTACATACATAAGGACAATGAAAGGTAAACACATGCGTACGTACATACATACGTACATACATCATACATACATACAAACATGCACAAATGCACAAGAATAATCTCTCTCTCTCTCTATATATATATATATATATATATGTATGTATGTATGTATGTATGTATGTATGTATGTATGTATGTATGTAGGTTTCAAGAGCGACAAGTGGCACTGCAGTGCGAAGAACAAGAAAGAAGAACCACACATAGGTAATGTACATATATGTATATTTGTACATAATATTATATAATATATATTTATATATACACAAAACATTTATTCATTTATTTTATTTATTTTTTTACTTATTATTTTATTTATTTATCTATTTATTTATTTATCATATTATGTACATAGTTGTTTGCCGCAGCAGTAGGATTTGACAAGGCTATCTATCTATCTATCTATCTGTCTATCTATCTATCTATCTATCTATCTATCAATCTATCTGTCTATCTATCTATCCATCCATCCATCCATCTATCATGTTATGTACATAGTTCTTTGGAGCAACAGCAGCAGCAGCTGAATATATTATAGATAGATAGATAGATAGATAGATAGACAGACAGACAAATAGAGAGAGAGAGAGAAGAGAGAGAGACAGAGATAGAGAGATAGATAGACAAGGCTGCTCCTGAATAATATATATATTATATATATATGTATGTATATATATATATATAATATTCAAATAAATAAAGAAATAAGTAATGTATAATAATATTATATAATATATATTTATATATACACAAAACATTTATTCATTTATTTTATTTATTTTTTTACTTATTATTTTATTTATTTATCTATTTATTTATTTATCATATTATGTACATAGTTGTTTGCTGCAGCAGTAGGATTTGACAAGGCTATCTATCTATCTATCTATCTGTCTATCTATCTATCTATCTATCT
>WBZZ01004232.1:5000-10000 GCA_019918135.1 Paulinella micropora | reverse complement strand
TGCACTTCATAGGCATAAGACCTGCAGTGTATGCATCATGCGACTCATATTTCAATCGAGAGCTGATATGTAGGTCGAGACGTCGCCAGAGTGGGTGTTGTCTACTGCCGAGCCAGAGGTCTTCGCCGGGGGCGTGGGCACCCGTCAGGTTTCATCTATTTATCTATCCATCTATCTATCTACCTACCTACCTACCTACCTACCTATCTCCCAATCACCGTGCTACAGGTTGTGGTGTCTCTCTCTCTCTCTCTCTCTCTCTCTCTCTCTCTCTCACTACTCTCTCGATCTCTCACTACGCTCTCTCTCTCTCTCTCTCTCTCTCTTTCTTTCTTTCAGAGAGATTGGCTGAGAATACTCTACTCCAAGCCTGCTTGATTTCTAGAAACAAGCTCACACAGGGATGGTTCTCATGGACACACATAAAAGCATGCAAGTGAAATTACCTAGGTAATTTCTCTTAATGTGGTTAACTTCCCGGCAAGTAATTTAAATTTTAAATTACTTGCCGGGAAGTTAACCACATTAAGAGAAATTACCTAGGTAATTTCACTTGCATGCTTTTATGTGCTTAGAAATTAGCAGCAAACAATTTGTGACCGTAAATCCCGTGAAAATTTGGCTGAATAAACACATAAAAGCATTCACCGGCAATTACCCTGGTAATTACTCTTAATGTGGTTAGCTTCCCGGTGAAATTGCCCGGGGCCGATCGGACCTTGGGCAATTTCCCCGGGAAGCTAACCACATTAAGAGTAATTACCAGGGTAATTGCTGGTGAATGCTTTTTAGTGTTAGCAGCAAACAATTTGTGACCCTAAATCCAGTCAAAATTGGCTGAATAAATTATTCTTATCGCAATTGTTTTCATGTCGCAGTGGGTCTGTGTGGTTGTTGTTGCTGGTCTTGACATTCTTGCTGCTCTTGGCTGCTGTGGTTGCGTTGATGTTGCTGGTGGTCGTGATGTTGTTGTGTTGTCGACGTTGTTTTGGCTGTTCTTGTTGCTTTTTTGGTGGTCTTGACGTTCTTTTCGTTGTTGTTGTTGTTGGTGGCGGTAGTTGTGTTCGAGGCGTCTTGTTGTTGCTTTTACTGTTGGTGGTAACGTAACGTACTTTTGGTGTTGTTGCTGGTGATGGTGTTGTCGCTGTTGTTGATTTTGCTGTTGCTGCTGCTGCCTGCTTTCTTGTTGTTGTGGTTGTTACTGCTGTTGTTGTCGTACTTTTTGTTCTTGCTGCTGCTATTAATTGTTGCCAATGCTGCGAACTCGGGTTTTTTGCAAGTGTTTGGGGCTTAAGTTAGTGTTACCCTGAGGCAAAAAATAACTTCCCCCCCCCCCCCCCAATGATTAATCGTCAGGTTTTGCGCAAAGCCCAAGGTGGACTAAATTATTCCCCAGCAGGGGGTTGTGTTCTTTTAGGATTGCGTCTTGGGGGGGGGGGGGGGGACAAGAATCGAAGCAACAACAACAAGAACTACTACTATTACCACTTCTAAGCCTTTAGGTGCGCAAGATGAAGGCTCGGAATTCAGCGATTATGAACACGTGTGTGTATGTATGTATGCATGCAGCATGGATGCATGTAGGCATGCATGTATGCGTACGCGTATTTATGAACTTTGGCACGCATGCCTGTACGCGTGTTTTCTTGTAGTAGTATGTAGATGGAATGTATATCTGGATGTGTACATGCACGCATGGATTGACGAATGATGTTTTTGTGTATGTGTGCATATATGTATGTACGGATGCACGCCTGGATTGATGAATGATGTTTTCTGTAATATTGTATGCATGTATGGAATATATGTATATGTATATGTGTATGCATGTATGTGGACAAACCGAAATGTGAGGCGGAAGGCGAAAACACGGTAAGTCCGGGAAATCACCGCAACAACCGGGAAGGTTTTGCCTCCCTTCTGACTTGCCTTTCTTTATGTAAAGAACGTCTGAGTAAGACGGGGAGCAAAGGCAGCGAAACTTTCACGGTATTTGTGGCGATTTTCCGGAAACCTGAACATTTTTTGCCTCTGCGGCCGGTCTCATTTTTCAATTTCTCTATGTATGTTTAGGCCGTTTGGAAGGTGCAGGCAAACGGATCAGGGCGATTGCGCGATGGAGCAGGTTATTATTAGCCTTTTTTTCTTTTTCTTTTTCTTTATGTATATATATATATATATATATATATATATATATATATAATCGTTCTTATTAGCAAAGGTCATTTCGCTGATAAGTCTATTATTATTGCTCTTATCGGAATATATATTATTACTGATATTATCCTTGTAAAACTTTTGTTTTGTTATTATCATAAACGAGAATATGACAGTGTATCGCCCGTTCCAAAAGTTAACCAATCTCAAACCAGTGCACTTTGTACTACTTACTGTTTCACCTCTAAGCAACAGACTGGGGAAGTTCAAGCTTTCCACCCCAAAAAAGTTTTTTTTTTTTTTTCAGAAAAACCGGACGGCCCATTTTTTAGCAAAAAATAGTTTTGTTTCCGCAAAAAGGAAAGGCAGGCCCGTCCAAAATATTCTTCCCGTAATCTTTCCCGTGAAAAATAAACATGTCTAAACAGGGCGGTCCGCAAAAAGGAAAGACCGGCCCGTCCAAAATATTCTTCCCGTAATCTTTCCCGTGAAAGCATTAAACATTATTCCAAAAAAGGTTAAGTTTACGTGAAAGTGATTCCAAAAAATGGTTAAGTTTACGTGAAAGTGATCACAGACAGACGGACGGACACACTTTGCTTTGTTATACATAAAGAAATGTTAGTACTAGTATATTCTAATATGTATTAGAAAATATGCAGATGTTCATGCAGGTATTTGTACACATACATACATTACAGAATACATCATTTATATGTAGGTAAGGCATGTCCGAGCATTAAGAACGATTTTGTGTAGATATCTGTGCATATACATACATCATGTATATGAATTAACAAAGAATAGAATTTATTGATAGCCGGGACTGGCAGGGCCAAAAATAAACTATTGCCACTTTAGTGGCTTATTCTAACCCGACTTTTCTCCGAGATAGAGCGCTGGACATTCAGATTGGCAATTTTCCCGGGCCGAAATGGCCCGTTTCGTCCGTTTCGCTCGTCTATATGTATATATATATATATATATATATATATGTATGTGTGTGTAGGTAAGGCATGTCCGAGCATGAAGTACGATTTGCGAGATCTGGATTCCGCAGCCTTGCTGCGTCACTTCCAGCTCAACTCCAGCAACACTTTCTGCGTCGCCGCAGAGGACGGCCAGGTCATTCCTGATGTATTTTCTTTGGAATTCATGCAAATATTTGCGCTAGGGGAGTGTAGTAGTAGTAGCAGTAGTAGTGGTATTATTAATTATTATTATTATTATTATTATTATTATTATTATTATTATTATTATTATTATTATTATTATTATGGACACCGTGATAGCCCAGTGGTCAAGTTCTACCATCTGGGCCCTGTCGCCAGTTCGATTCCCGTCGGTGCCACCAGTATTTTCATTGAACATATCGGTCCTTCTGGAAGTGTTGGAACTGCCCGTGCGGGGGTGTCATTAGAGCCTATCGTCAATTCTTCGTACTCCCCTCACGGTATTATTAATTATTATTATTATTATTATTATTATTATTATTATTATTATTATTATTATTATTATTATTATTATTATTATTATTATTATTATGGACACCGTGATAGCCCAGTGGTCAAGTTCTACCATCTGGGCCCTGTCGCCAGTTCGATTCCCGTCGGTGCCACCAGTATTTTCATTGAACATATCGGTCCGTCTGGAAGTGTTGGAACTGCCCGTGCGGGGGTGTCATTAGAGCCTATCGTCAATTCTTCGTACTCCCCTCACGGGTGAGACGATGGAGGCGCATGTGCAGATTTGCATCAGCCATTGACAGAGAAGCACTATTATTATTATTATTATTATTATTATTATTATTATTATTATTATTATTATTATTATTATTATTATTATTATTATTACTATTATTATTATTATTATTAAGGGAGTACATAGGCCATCGGTCCTTTCCATGGGCTGATTGGTATAAAGCTCCTAGAGTAATGTTCTATGCCGTCACTTCCTTTATTCCACCGATTGGTGTGGAGACTTTCCTTATGGAATGGAGGACTGGATGCACATGGCCTTTTGGCTCAGCAATTGGCAGGAGATACACTATTATTATTATTATTATTATTATTATTATGATTATTATTATGATTATTACTATGATTATTATTATTATTATTATTATTATTATTATTATTATTATTATTATTATTATTGGCACCGCGATAGCCCAGTGGTCAAGGTCAATACCATCTGGGACCTGTCGCCAGTTCGATTCCCGTCAGTGCCAGTATTTTCAAAGTATGTTTTCTTTGAAAGTATTGGTCTGTCTGGAAGGCTTGGAGCTGCCCTGCGGGGGTGTCAGTAGAGCTATCGTCAAATCTTCGTACTCCCCTCGCGGGTGAGACGATGGAGGCACATGTGCAGATTTGCATCCGCCATTGACAGAGAAGCACTATTATTATTATTATTATTATTATTATTATTATTATTATTATTATTATTATTATTATTATTATTATTATTATTACTATTATTATTATAGATCATCAGGCGAGAGACTGACACGGGGGGGTGGAGGACCTCGAACAAGGGTATTGGAGGCTTATGTCCGTTGAGGATATGCCATTAGCTGCATCAGTACGCCTCAGATATAGTAAATCTGCCTTGGAGTGTTGACTGTGACATATTTGAGGGAAATCCCGATGAAAAAACCTAGTCACACTTGCTAAACAGAGTTCCAGCCCAATGGCCTCAAGGCGTTAAACTGTGACGCCAACTCATAACCCTTTGGTGGTAGATGCTGGGGAGGAGGGTCGTTGCGCGCGTAAAAGTTCTTAAACTCCGCATATGCTGGTTGATAGCCCAGGACCCAGCAGACACCAGATTGTTATGGGTGGGGT